>JAWWNI010000983.1:0-243245 GCA_034642065.1 Darevskia nairensis
ATATGTAATGGGTTATTTTCGCCTCCGGGCGAGTAGGAGCTCCGTCCCAGCCCCCCACCCGCCGCCCTTTCTACATTTTTGTCGACCCACATCTGATAAGATGGAGGGAAAACAATGAGTATTTGTCAAAATCGATACTGGGGAGGGAGAGAGTGTCCAGGCAAAACGTGAGAGGAGAGGGAGAGGGGGGGGGGAAACAACAGAATCGGGATTTTAAAAGACAGTCCATTTTAGATAACAGCTAGAAGCCAAAGAAGGTGGGTCTGGTTAAATTCCTCATATCTTCCCCATGACCGAGGTTGCAAGAGAGGCAGGAAAGTGTCTCGGTTAAGGGTGCGATCCTGAAGAGCCCTTTCCGCCCCTGGGGAGCAAGACTTTTTCAGCCAAGGCGTTTCGGATCGGGCCGCGCAGCTGCGGTTCCAAACGCGCTGCACGCGAGCCTGATTCCGTCTCTTTCCGAAGCAAGCCCTCTCTCTCTGCTTCCGAAAGGGGGGCTGGGGCACGATCCTGCGCCTATTTACTCGAGAGTAAGCCTCATCCCATCGGAGCTGGCTGCCCGGGAACACGGGCGCGTACCGGCGGCGGCGGCGGCTTTCGATTGCAGGCCGGAGGAGCTTACTCGCAAGTAAGCAGCCGCTTGGGAGAAACCTCCCTAACTTTTTTT
Organism: Darevskia nairensis; assembly: GCA_034642065.1. NCBI lineage: Eukaryota > Metazoa > Chordata > Lepidosauria > Squamata > Lacertidae > Darevskia > Darevskia nairensis. The sequence goes on from JAWWNI010000983.1 coordinate 665, forward strand.
TAAAGTCTCTATTTTGTACACACACACATTTCCCCCCCTGCAAGCAAAATACAACGTATATATTCTAATTATTTTTTTTTAAAGTCTTCAAAATGTGAACTCTGGTTCCAGGGACGAATCTTTGTTTTTAAAATTTGGGGAGGGCTGGGCGCCCACTTCCTTGGGAGTAAGCCCCATTGCACCGCGTGAGGTTTACTTGTGAGTAAAGAAGCCTGAGTCTTGTTTCCTTGTTTTTCTCCTCGCCTTTTTTGAAGGCGCAAGAAAAAAAAGGCAGCTGTGGGTGTATATATATCTATATGCCGGGCTCTCCTTTCCCGCTGCAAACTGGAGACCCCTCGCTCGGTGGGGCTGGGGGGCTAGGAGGGAAACTCGAGCTGCTGCTGCTGCCGCCTTTCTGCGAGACTCAAGCGGCGCCTTTCGCCTTCTTTTGCAGGCTGCCGTCCGGGGCCGCCTGGGCAGCCGGAGCCCCGCGCGCGCGGAGAATGGTTGCGCGGACGGGAGCGCGGCCCGGGCAGCGGCGCTTGTCCTCGCTGCGCCTTCGCTGAGTCCGGCGGCGGCGGCGGCGGGAGCGCAGCATGGATGGGCGAGACCTCGGCGGGCCCCCGCGCGCCGTCCACCTCCCGCCGCCGCCGCTCCTCTCGGGCCTGGCCATGGACGGCCACCACCACCGCGCCGCCGCCGCCGCCGCCCGGCTCGCCCCCTTGGCGGCCGGACTGCCACCCGCGCCCCTCGGCCCCGCCAAGTACCTCGCCGCCGGACTCAACCTCCATTCCCACGCGGGTAAGTGTCGACACGCAGGCGGGGAGGGGTGGGGGGTGGGGAAGAGGAAGGTTTATTTGGGGGAGAGGAAAACGGGGGGGGGGGGTGGAAGGAAGGCGATGCAAGGCGGCGGGGGGGGTCCGCCTTTGCCCCTTCCCCTGCAAATTTACCTTCAAAATGCCCCCCCCACAAACACTTTAGGGGATCCCAAGCTTGGAAAATGGGGTTGGTTTCCTTCTCCACCAGGCTCCCCAAAAATAGACTGTATAATCCCGCTTTTGGAAAAATAGACAATCCCTTAGTAGGCTGGCTTCTCTCCCAGCCCCCCCCCAAAAGAGATTGCATTTAAATAGCAGTAAAAATAGCTGGATAAATACTCTGCAGTCTGTTTGCCTCCCCACCCCAAGAACAGAGTGAGGCCGCTGCCAAAGAGACCTGCCCTTTCCCCATATGGCTGAAGGCCCCATAAGACAGAAAACCTGGGGATGCCATAGAGCACCCTCTTCCAAAAATGAACTCAACAAAATAAAACCTGGGGATCCCTTGGGAGTAGCCCTCTACCCTATAATTCCAGACAGGGCTTTATAGAAGTGCCTGGCCGCCTTAAGTCCACATCAACCCCCCCCCCCCCCCCCCGCTTTTTTATTTTTATTTAAAAAGATGACACATTAATTCTGCTTCCTAAAAACAGACAAATCCCTTAATAGTCTGTATGGCTTTGCAAATACTCTGTAGTCTATTGTGCCCCCTCCCTGCAAAACAGACCACCCCTTTTCCCTACATGGGAAAACCTGGGGATCCCATAGGAACAGCCCTCCAACCGCTAATAAAATAAATGCAATAGAATGAACCTAGGGAGCTGATAGGAACCCCCCCTATAATGCCAGACGGGCTGCTTTGGATAAGAGCCCATGCCCCGCCATCCCTGTCTTTTAAGGCTATGCCCTACATAGAGCAATTGGCTTGGGGTGCCCTTGGCCCTTCCAGCCAGCCTGTTCTCCCAGAGGAGTCGGCCCATCAGGATTTCTTGAAATTTCCCCCTCCCAAGCATGCACAAAGCATCGCACACATTTTCAAGAGCAGCGGAGAAGCATAAATCTTGGAGTGCCTGGCAGAAGCCGGCATTCCAGACCTGTGGAATTCTAGACCCACGGAGGATCCCACCCTTTTCTGGCAGCGGAAAACAGGCCTTCCCTGGGTGTGCAGCTGAACTTGAACCCTTGAACAACAAATCCCTATATTTACAATAAACACGTGTAAGGAAAGCTTTCCCTTTATATAATCCGGGGAGCGAGATGTGGGCCACACCGGTGTCTCTCTCCCACATCTTTTCCCGCACTGAGATATTTGTGCAAACTGGGCTTTTGTTGGGAGACTGGGTGCCTCTCATGGTCGACTCTAGCGGTGGCGGTTGTTCCCTTAAATAAGTCTGGAAGTTGTTCTCTTATTGCCAGTTTTATTCTTGCTTCTGATGACAGCCGGACTCTTTCTCCAGTGTGGATTCTGTGACTTTGCATAGCACTGAATGTTCCAATCGCTATGGGATTGTTTGTTTTTTGCCCTCTGCCCAATATAAAGCATAAAGTGGGGTTGAGGGGAGAAGATTTCTCCCTCCCTTCTTAGGGGAGGGGTAGATTTCAGATTTTGCCCATTTAGCAAAGCCATTTGGTTGCCCCTCCAAAGTTTCACGGATACTTTGGGTCTGCAGGCATTGCTGACAGATGGCTGGGGACATATTTTTAAAAATCTCTTCTCTCCTCCCCAAACTTTCCTTCTTTTCACCTTGCAAGATTTGAATGGCATCTGTTGTGGATCAAGTTTTTTTGCATCTCGGTTGCAAAATAATGTGTTTTTTGTTGTTGTAATAGCTTATAATTTAAATGCACGGAGAAGCTTGTGGTTTGAATTCGTAGAGGTGGAGAATAATATGGAAGAATGTTGTGTGGGAGGGACATTTGCCCCTCTCCCCCCTCCCTGTTTCTGGGCACCTTTTAAAATATCCAAAGATTCTTTTGTCTTGCTAAAGTCTGTTTATCTTACTGGGCCTGCCGTCTTCAAATATATACATTGCACAGAACTTAGCTGGCTATGTTTGGTTAGTTACCAGTGTTTGTCTGTGTTGATTTTAACTTTTTTTTTATAAAATAAATGAAAGTGTTGAAAAGAATTGTTGCCAGGATTGAAAAAAGAAAAGAATTATTTACCATGTGCCCAAAGTAAACCTGGGTTTCTCTTAAATGCACTAATGGAGGGTAAAAACCTGCGCTTATTTATTAATTTCTTGGCTCTCAGGTAGAATAAACTTGCATAGTAGGATCCAGTAGGATCCATCTTTTTTTTTTTTCCTGAAAAAATGCCCCATCTCCTGCAGTCTTCTCTTGGAATTCTTTTGTGTGCGAGAAATGGATTGTTCTGCAATGAAGTTAAAGTGCCGTCTTTGGGTGCGAGGGCAAGTGTGTGCCTGCAATTTGAAACAGATGAAAAGTTCTCGTGTTTACAGAAATTCCTTGTTCCCGGACTTCTTTCTAGCCCTCTGGAGGTGAAGGAAAGGGGAGGAGGACACCGTGGGGGTATGTCTGTGCATGTGTGCGATATGAAATCCAGGAGAGCATTAATCCATGTCCAGAACCGTTTAAAAAGTGCCTCTGCAGGCATGTGCTCATTTTAGCTTGGGATGGATTTTTGCGGTTGGGTATCTGTGCAAGAGCCAAGCAGTAGCTGGTCTTCTGAAAAAAATATTTTAAAACCCATAGACAGAAAACTGCTGTGTGGAGAGGAATCTAAGCCCCCCCCCCTTTAAAACAACAGCAATCATTCCCAACTTGATGGGGGGTTTTTCCTTGCAGTTTTTTCCCCAAGTGCTTTAGGCGTTTTTTTCCTTCCCTGTTAAGGTCTAAGACTTTGAAGCTGCCTGGTGTGTTTTTCCCCCTTCCCTTCCTCTTCTTCCCAAATTAGATCCCCCCTTTTGTTTTTAAATACTTGGATCAGACAATCCACCCAGAGCATGGGCTAGGTTTTAAAAACAGCTGGCAACCTTCTGCAGATGTGCGGCATTCCGTTGCAAACTGGAGGGAATAGATGCCTTCTTCAGTGAAGAGGACCTCAAATTCTGCCATCTCCCTGGCCCTTTCAAAACCTGTGCTGAGGCTTGATTGAAGCCGGCAAAAGAGAAATGTGTGTGTATGTGTACACACACACACACACACACACACACACACACACACACACACTTGCACTACAATGCACTGCTGTGTGTTTGCCTTCTCCCCTCCCCCCCTTTCTGCTTCATAGAAAAAAGAGGGAGGAAAGCGCTAGGCCTTCATAGGTGACTTGGAGTTTACCAGGAGGGGTTGGTAGGTTGACAAAAGTTTTGCAATAATGAAGCCTCACCCACATGGAATGAATGACTTTGAAATTTTGCAAACCTGATTGCCAACATCTGCAAAGAAGGAAGTCTGGTCGAGTTGAGAGGGAAGATTTATTGGCTTTCTGAATAGGTGGCACCGCCAATTTTCCAGGTGCTAAAACAAGGGGTGTAGAATGAAGAGCAATAAAACTAAGCACATGAGCAAACACCCTTTTATTTAACACCTCCCCCCCTCCCTCCTAGGGCAATCTCTAATCTTTGAAAAAAGTGAACTCATTGTCCAGACAAACTGAAGCTGGGAGTAACACTCAGGGTTGTTTTTTCACATGGACCTTTTTTTTTTTTAGCATTTAATTCTTTCTTGAGGCCTCATAACTGCTGGAGAGGTTCTTAGAATGTGTTGAAGAAAACCGCCGACGTTCACTGTGTATGTGTCGGTATATCCTATGTTGAGGTTGTTTTCTGATAGGATGCGAAACCATTTTAGCCTACTTTCAGTTTAGTCTGATCTCTGCCTGCCCACTTTTCCGGTTATGATCTGACAGTTCTAAACCAGAGTTGTGAAGAACCACTTTCCTGATTGCCACTGGTGAACAGGTGTGAGCTTCCAGGCGAGCAGCTGGGAAGTTTTTACAAAAGTTTGTGTGTGTATTTTATATATATTTATAAAATCTACAAACACGTATGTGAGTGTATACACACAGATTTGGTAGCAGTTGTGTAAGCACTCCCCCCCCCCGCCCCCAGCTATGATTTTGAAGACACATGATAAAGTGAGTTTGCTGAATTGAAACAAAATCAGATTCCTGGATGGAAAATGGCCCTTCAGAGGGCAGGCAGGCAGGCAGCTAGCTAGCAAGCAAGCAAGCAAAGAAGGGCCTTTTCTGTGGTGGTGCCCCAGTTAGGGAATTTCGCCCCTGGAGATGTTCACCTTTACACTATTCTTGTTACTGCACAACGGGTGCCAGGGCCAAACCATTTTATTCGCTTTTAACGTAGGGGGGGGGAACCACAAAGTCCTGGCTGCTTTTGATGGTTTCTTGTGGTTGCAATATTTCTTTGCTGCGACTGAAATTCTGGTGGTGTTTATCCGATGTTTTTAATTGCGTTCTTGGAAGCTGCTGCCTTCGAAACTGAAGAGAGAGGGTGGAAATGGAACAAACGTTTTAAAAAACCAAACTCTCTGGCTTTGGGGCAAGCCCCAAACAGCTTGCCTCTGGAAATAGATCTGGTGCGATTCGTGTCCTTTTATCCCTTTCTTTGTAAGAATGGGCACATTACCCTGTTTCCCCTTTTTTAATACGTAGTCATAAAGTAAGCCATGGCAGGTTTTCTTTTACCTTTGTGAGAAGTAAGACGTACTCCAAAAGTAAGCCGTGGTGCCGCCATTGTTCCCATCGCCTCCTCAGCCCCTCCTGTGTGCGCAGGGAGCCAGCGAACCAGTGAGAGGCATGGGGGGGGGGGGAAACGCGCCTCTTGCAGAGTTCTGCCCCGTCTGCTTAGCACTCAGGGAGAGGCGCGCGGGGGGGGGGAGTCGCCTCTTCCTGCCCCGCCTGTTCCCCGTGCGCAGGGAGCCAGCGAACCAGCGAGAGGCGCGGGGGGGGGGAACGCGCCTCTTGCAGAGTTCTGCCCCGCCACACTGACGTAATAAAAATAAGACATCCCCCGAAAATAAGCCACCCTGTGTTTTTTTGAGGGGAAAAAATTATAAGACGGTGTCTTAAAAAGGGGGAAAGACGGTAATTTTGGGTCGTGAGATTCCCCTGGGGAGATTCCCCAGATGGAAAGGCCAAAATGGAGCTACCTTGGGATGGGTGGGGTGCCTGAGGCGTGGGGTTTGGGCATTCCTGGGGTGGTTGAGGGGTGCAGAGTGTCTCATCTGTGCTCTCCTGAGAACTTTTCCTGTGGGTTCTGTGTCCATGAAGGCCCACCCACTTAATGTCACACAGTACAGTTTTTGGCCTGCATTGCACCAGTAGAGTAGCCAAGGGTTCACTCCCAAGGGTAGCAGTTCACCATTTTGATGGAGGAAACAAAATGTGACCGTGGGGGGGGGGTTGGACTAGATGACCCTTGGGGATCCGTTCCAACTCTACAATTCTATGCTTCTGCAACAGACTATGTCCCTGTAATAGCAACGAGATCGAATCCATTGGGCATGTTATTCTACACTGCCCATTATATCAAGACTCAAGAAAAGAGCTGATCGAACCAATTCTGAGGAAACTACCCGGTAGTAGCACAGACGATACCTACATTAGACACCTCCTGGCTGATAAAGATACCGAAATTATAAGGCCCGTGGCAAAATACAGTTACATTGCGACAAGAACAAGCCGAGCAGTGATATCAGCAATGGGGTCCGAAATGTAACCCTGAGGGTCCGATAATAGACAGCAGAGATTTATGAACTTAAATTTTAAACCTTAAGAGGCTGAAATATGGTTTTAAATGTAAGCATCAGTTCTGTGAATTGGCCCGTATTTTTATCTCTATTTGTAAGATAATACAACTTACACTATTACATTTTATACAAATTGCTTTCTGGTCTTGGACCGCAATAAAGAAATTTGAATTTGCTTCTGCAACAAATCGAGTGGGGTGCAGCACCTGCTTGTCCCAGTGGCCAGACAGGTGCCCCATTGAGAAACCCACAAGCAGGACTCAAGCACCAGAGCCCTTTCTCCATCAGTGGCTTCCAGCAACTGGGATTCAGAACCATCGCTGCCTCGGACAATATAGCCGCCATTGATTCTCTTCTCTCTCTCTCTCTCAGTCCATGACTGCTAAGTTTCTTCAGCAGTCCTTGGTGAGGAACGGTTGAGGGAGCCGGAGCCTGGAACAGAGAAGGCTGAGAGGGTGATGTGCCATCTTCAAATATCTCAAGGGCTGCGGCACGGAAGATGGAGCAAGCTTCTTTTCTCCTTGGTCTGGAGGGTAGGACTCGAACCCATGGCTTCAAGTTAGGGGATTCCAACTCAACATCAGATTCCGACAGGAAGAGCTGCTTGACAGTGGAACGGGCTCCCTTGGGAGGTGGTGAACTCTCCTTCCTTGGAGGCTCACTTATCACTTATGGCTTACTAGTTGAATTCAGCCCGTTGATAACGGGCTCTAGCGGGGGCGAGCGGGACCCGAGGCGCGGAGGCGGCCAGCGGCGGCGGCCGGGGCGAGGAGGTTGCGGGGCGGCATCCTCGTCCTCCTCGCCGCCGCTGCCTCCAGGCCGGGCTGGCCGTCCTCCTCCTCCTCCTCGGGGCTCCTCCGTCGAGGTGGCAGCGGCGGCGGCCCAGCAATGGCGGCGGCGCAGTTTCGGCCGGCCGGAAGTGTCTCTGCGTCGTCCCGCCCCCCTCTCCGCCCCCTCCAATCCCTCCGTCCCCGTGTGACATGCGCAGAACGCACTTCCGTGACACACGGAAAAGCAGGGACATAGCAAGATTATTATATAGGATGTGTGTGGTACGGAAGCTGTACTACCAAGGACAGGATGGGGTTGTGCAGAGTTGTCAAGGCAGCAGAGAGCATTGTTGGCTGCTCGCTCTCCACCTTAGAGCAGATTTATGCCACCAGGTGACACAGAAAGGCACTGGACATAGTGAAAGATCCATTGCATCCTGGTCACCGTCTCTTTGAACTTTTGCCATCGGGCGGAGATACAGGACGATGACAACAAGAACAAGCCGTCTTAGAAACAGCTGCTTCTCCAGAGCGATCGCGGCCTTGAATGGGAAGCCTGGACTTTGAAAGTCATCTAATCTTACCTGTTACGTTTTATCATTGTATGGTTTTAATCAGTGTTTTTGCAGTTGTTTTGTCTTTGTGTGGAGTGCCCTATCTGGGTGGATGGAGCAGCCAAGTAATTTTGTTGTCCCCGAAGGGGACAATGACAATAAATATATTCTATTCTATTCTATTCTATTCTATTCTATTCTATTCTATTCTATTCTATTCTATTCTATTCTATTCTATTCTATTCTATTCTATTATTTTAAGCAGAGTTTGGATAGCCATCTGTCTTGGATGCTTTAGTTGAGATTCCTGCTTTGTGGGGGGGGGGGGGGCTGGACTAGAGGATGCTTGGGGGTCCCTTCCAACGAGACAGTTCCTAGGCACCCTGCTGAAAATCTTTTGAAAGTCCAGCTGACATAGTGGGTGTGGATCACATCCAGTGTGGGATGAGGATTAAATGTGCGCCTGTTACTCTTAAGTAGCAGTTGCCACCATCCTGGCTTCTATTGCCGGGCCGCTCTGGAGCATGACAGCCTCTTGGGCCAATGATGCCCACAGCATCAGGGCGGATAAAAGCAAGTACCTTTTCACAACGTGTAGTTAAACTGTGGAACTCCTTCCCGCAGGAGGCAGTGATGGCCACCAACCTGGATGACTTTAAAGGAGGATTAGACAAATTCCTGGAGGAGGAGGAGAGGGCTATTGGTGGCTCCTAGCCAGTTGGAGGCAGCCCTGCATCTGGATCTCAGTTGCAGGAGGGGAGAGTTGCCCTTCTGCTTGCTATTTTCCCACTGAGGCGTCTGGTTGGCCATTGCGGGAACACGATCCTGCACTCGATGGGCTACCTGTTCTTCTGTCCTTATGTTCTTACTAGTGGAGAAAGCAATAGTCCCCTGCCCCGAGCAGCTTGCAATATAAATTTCAACAGAGGAAGGGTTCAGGAGCTCAGCCTCTTTTGGGAGAGCTGGATCAGTCCACTGAATAAATCTTGGAGATCTCAACTACACACTCTGAATTGCCTTTCTTCTCCTTCTCCCTCCTCCTCCTCCTCCTCCTCTTCTTCTTCTTCTTCTTCTTCTTCTTCTTCTTCTTCTTCTTCTTCTTCTTCTCTGAAGCCACATATTTAGATGTGCACCTGTTTGATTTCCACCCGCCCTGCCTTACTCCCAAATAGCTCCTAGTACAGTGGAACCTCGACTTACGAATTTAATGCGTTCCGAAAGCACACTCGTAAGTCGAAAAACGGCATTCCCATAGGAATGCATTGGAAACGTAAGTCAAAAAATTCGTAAGAAAACCCTATGTAAACCTTCGTAAGTCGAGTAAACCCCATCTAAAATCCAAGCGGATTTCCTTCGTAGGCGCGCGGCCGGTTTTTCCCTTTTGTAAGTCGAAAAATACGGAAGTCGAGCTACTCTTAAGTCGAGGTTCTACTGTACTATACATTTCCAAATCTCCAAAACCTGCCGATGCAGGCAAATTCATTGGATTCCATTCCAAGCGAAGATAACCGGCATCTGGGGGCCTCTCCAGATGTTTTGGAGCACAACTGCTATCCGGCCCAACCTAGCTTTGGTTCCCACCCCAAACATCTGCCTAGCCTCAGGTTGGTGAAGGTTGCAGCTGGAGGGCTGGTTTGAGTTTTAAGTATGGCAGCGATCTGCATCTGAGGCTCAAGGGAAGGGCTGGAGGAATAGAAATATACCCTTTTAGTGCAGAGGTTTTCAACCTTTTTGAGTCCACGGCTCCCTGGGCCAACTACATTCTTCCTGCGGCACCCCTGTGGGGCTCAGGGGCCCCGTTAGGTCACCCTTTGCTCCCTTGTGGTGTGTTCCCTCAGCCTCCTCCCCTCTCCCCTCTCCTTGGGAATCCTCTGGGCAGCCGCAGCTGCCGCCCCTGGTCTCTGAGCTGCCCCAAAGAGAGGTGCCTCCTCACACTGCCCCACAGGGACTTGGGACTTGCCTGTCCATTCCCAACAGCAAGGGCTGGTGGACTGGCTGGCTGGGCTCCCTCGCCCGCTGGCTTGCTTACTCCAAGGCCACCTCAGCTCCTGGCAACCAGCACCCCCTGACCAGCCCCAGAGGCACCATTCGCCTGCGGAGCTTGTAGCCAGGGCTGTTGCACCAAACAGCTGTGCAAGCCTTTGGGAGGCAGAGACGTGAAAGGGCAACAGAGGAGGGAGGGAAGGAAAGAGGGACAGAGGCCAGTGTTGCCCACGGCACCCCTGACCACCCTTCAAGGCACCCCAGGGTGCCACGGCACACTGGTTGAAAACTACTGCTTTAGTGGTTATAGTCAACCAGCACCATGTGCAGATTTTGTTCAAGGACGTAGTAAAAACATGTACCGTATTGATTTCTTCCCCTGCCTGGCCGTTCCCCACCCCCTCTCCCTGCTTCCTAGCCCAAGCAAGGGTTGATTCAAATGTGCAGAATGCCTGCTCTTTTTTTTTTTTTTTTTTTTTTTTAAAGAAGACCAAGCTTCAAGTCCTCATTGTGCAGGAAAAATAGTCAACTGCATTTCCGAAGGGGGCAGAGCTCTACCCTGTTGGCATCCTTTTTCTCTCACCAGCTGTTGAATGTTGGATGCGCAGTGGGGTGCATTCTGTAGATCTCTGGCTAAACCTTTGGGTGTTGTCCTTAGCTAAGCGCTTTCAGCCGACCTGGGGACGCAGCCACTCTTAAAAGCACCATTCTTGCTCTCTTTTTAAAAAATCGCCATTAGCAATTTAATCTTGCGTTGTAGTTGGTGGGGAAGGAGGGATTTTTCACCCTGCTGGCTTTGACACTTTTCCATTTGAGATGACTGCAGCTGCTTTCTATTCCTATATCGTCTCCCCACCCAACAGTCATACTTCCCCTGCCCTGGCAAACATAATTAAATAACAGCCCCCCTTTTAGTTTTTGCATTAAAGTTATGGGAAGTGGAAAATCATGGGGAGAAATAGCAAATGCAACCTCCAGCTGGAGCAAAGGACTGTCGTGTGTTGGTCTCCCAGTCCTAATAAATGTCTCCTTTTAAAAATAGCAGAGTGCTGCTGCTGCTGCTTTTCTGGTTATTTTAAACCCTGCCTTTGGAAGATATTTGTCAGGCAAGCCTTGTCTCTAGGTAGAGTCCTCTGGTTCTCTCCCCTCCGGTGAACAGGGCGTGTTTGTGTGTGTTTCGAGGGGTTGGGGGGTTGGGAGGGGAAGATGGCCTTGCTGGCAGGAGACTCCCCACCAGCTGCCTTGTATTTCCCCGAATTCGTTTTTAATGCTAACTTTCCCAAGAACAGCAGCCTGTAAAGAGACTGGGTTGGGGAACAGGCTGGTCTTTGTGCTGTCGGGGCTGCAAATGTGGACGGGGGAGAGAGCAGAGGTGACGCTTACCTTCTCTGGCTGGGACCTGGCAGAGTCTTACTCTGTTGAGTAGACTTATTGCCTGTTTTGGCCACAGTGACACACGCCTTCATTCCCCCTGCTTGGATTTCAGCAGCATGCCCTGTACGTTTCCGAGCACAATTCAAAGTATTGGTGCTGACCTTGAAAGCCCTAAACGGCCGAGGGCCTTCTGGCGGTTCCCTCCCTGCGAGAAGTGAGGTTACAGGGAACCAGGCATAGGGCCTTCTTGGTGGTGGCACCCGCCCTGTGGAACGCCCTCCCATCAGATGTCAAAGAGATAAACTACCAGACTTTTAGAAGACATCTGAATTCTTTAGAAGACATCTGAATTATTATTATTATTATTTGAAAAGTGCTTGGAAATGACCACATGTCAAAAGAGCTAGACCGTTGACAAGGGACGGTTACAGGGGGCAGGCAGCTCCCTCGATGCGACAGATTCAGGGCAGATAAAAGATAGTCCGTGAACCTCGCTTGGGACCAGATGGGCAGCCAGTGCCCATCCCTTTCGGGGGGGGGGGCTCTGTGTTTGTGTGTGAGTGAGAGAGAGAGAGAGTATAGCCGCTTCCAAGTTAGGGAAGTGTACTTCTGTATTTGTTACGCCTGTAGGTGTTGGAAGACAGTCACAGTCGTTGATGTTTCTAAGCAGAGGCTTTTCTATCTCAGGGCAAGCGATTGCCACCCAGCAAGACATTTCGCCTCAGATGAAGGGCAAGTCCTCTTAAGCCTGCCTTTCCTCTCAGGAACAATTTAGGGAACGGAGGGGTTTGTGTGTTGTGGATCTGAAGTTGAGTTAGGTAAAGGTAAAGGACCCCTGGATGGTTAAGTCCAGTCAAAGGCGACTCTGGGGTTGCGTTGCTCACCTCACTTGGCGTTTGTTCACAGACAGCTTTCCAGGTCATGTGGCCAGCAGGAATAAACCGCTTCTGGTGCACCCAGGACCGTGACAAGTGCCAGAGCGCACGGAAATGCCGTTTACCTTCTCACCGCAGTGGTACCTATTTCTCTACTTGCACTGGTGTGCTTTTGAATTGCTAGGTTGTCAGGAGCTGGGACAGAGCAATGGGAGCTCACCCCATTGCAGGGATTTGAACCGCTAACCTTCTGATCAGCAAGCCCAAGAGGCTCCGTGGTTTAGACCATTGAAGTTGAGTATAGGGCTGCCAACTCCTTAAACTGACCCCTGGCCTTCTCCCTTGAGCGACAGCTAACAAGTGGAGGGAGGGCGGGGAGTGTGTTGCAGCACTTGAACTCGGGTCCTGCTTGCTTATGGGCTTCCCTTGGGGCATCTAGACCAGAAGTCCGGGCTAGACAGGCCTTTGGTCTGATCCGGCAGACGGCAAGAGCAGGCTAGCCCAGTAAGTTGGCAATTCCAGTTGAGCATGCTGATCTTGAAATAGCTCCGGCAAGGGAGTTTCTGGCAGGAAGATCTGGTGGGGCAGCTATAATGAGATTGTTGTTACAGTCGCTCAGTCCAGGCTTTAGCAACATGTTTCTTTTCCGCCACTGTTATTGTTCTGATATTGTTGCTTTAATAGGTTTTGTTGCATTGTATGCATTGTAAGTCCCACGGAAACTTTGAAAATACGAAGCGATAAATAGTCCAATGGCCTGAGCACGTAACACCAATCCTGACCTCACCATGCTGGCTCCCAGTTATTTTCCGGGCCCAGTTCAAAGTGCTGGTTTGTCCTATAAAACCTATGCAGCACCTCAAAGACCGCCTCTCCCCATAGAAACCACCCAGACCCTGAGATCACCATCCCAGGCCCCTCTGAGGCTGAGCAGAGTCATCCTGGCAAGTAGCCCTCGATAGCCCTCTCCTCCTTGCATTTGCCCAACCCTCTTTCAAAGCCATTGGCCAGCCCTGCCTCATGTGGGAGGGAGTTCCACAGTTTATGCTGCTGTGTGAAGAAGGACTTCCTTTTGTCTGTCCTGTATCCTCTCAACGCTCAGCTTCAAGGGATGCTCAGCAGTTCTAGTCCTATGAGAGAGGGATAATTTCCCCCCCTCTATCCACTTTTTCCAAGTTGTCCATAATTTCATAAATGTTTATCATGTCTCCCCTTCTCTTAACTAACATGTCCCGACTCCTGAACGCTGCAACCTTGATTCACAGGGGAATTGCAAAGTGTTTGCACCAGTGTTAGAAACTCAAATGCATAAGCTAATCGCCAAATGGCACCTTAATAGAATAGAATAGAATAGAATATATTTATTGTCATTGTCCCCCTTTGGGAACAACGAAATTACTACCTAGTCAGTGATGGCTAACCTTGACACTCCAGATGTTTTGGAACTACAACTCCCATCATCCCTGACCACTGATCCTGTTAGCTAGGGATGATGGGAGTTGTAGTTCCAAAACATCTGGGGTGTCAAGGTTAGCCATCACTGGCATAGGTTATGGTTGCCGCAATGGATGTCTAGGTGCCTTTTCTTTTTTTTTTTTTTAAAAAGCAGTGGGATTATTATTATTATTATATTCATTTCAGTTCTATGCCACTTTATATTTTAAAGAAAATATCTCAAAGCAGTTCACAACACGTCGAAACAGCGCATAAAACAATCCAGAATAAAACAAAAAGAAGCTTCAAGGAAAATATTTCGGATCCTTCTGTAAATGACATTTTGCTTTCCCCTTATTTATCCGCCTACCTAATTTATAGAGTTGCCCCATAGCAGAAGGACTCTAGGATAGGGTTGCCATATTTCAAACAATGAAAATCTGGACAGAAAAGCTGTTGAGCTTTTTCCCCTTTCCCCCCGTTTTTGAGCTACTTTTATGGGAAATCGGCAAAAACGGCACTGCCGACATAGATCTGGATTTTCCCATTTCTGCCCGGACACTGCTGCCGACTGCAGTATTTCAGATATGTCTGGGGAATCCAGCAAACCTGCTCTATGAAGGCAGGGGGGGTGTAGTGGTTAGAGGGTTAAATGGGCACCAATGAGATCTGGGTTCAAATCTCCACTCCATCAAGAAGCTCACTGGGTGACTTGGAGTCGCTCACAGTCTCCTGGCCTACCTCACAGGGTCATTGAAGGGGTTAACTGAGGAGGGGAGTAAACAGGGTCCTCCTAGGAGAAAAAAGGTGGGCTTTAAATGCAGTAAGAACCCCTGACCCCCAATGGAATAACCCCTGATCCAGACTTACCTGCCTGTTTTTGATCTGATGGCCCCAAGACCTGTTTCAATGTGATTATCCAGATATAACCAAGGAGTGGATTTCCCCCTCTCTCTCCCATATGGAAAAAGGGGTTTGTGTCTTGTGCTGTGGGTGAGGAAGATCAGTATTTTTCTCTGGGTTCTGGTTGTATAGTGATACAGTTCTGGCAGATCATCGATATATGTATGTTGAAAGATGCAAAGCACAGTTCCGATCAATATTGATCGTTGCTTCTTGTAGAAATAAGTGAAAACAATAAGATTGGTTTCCGTGCGCTTAGATTTACGTACAGTGAACAGGTCTGGGGAAAACTGGGGAAAAGATTGGCAGTGGAAGCCTCTTTCCAGCCATAACTGCAGAATCAGGCGTCCAAAGAGCACTGGCGTCTTTCGAGCGTAATCTTTCAAAGATCAAAGGATGCCTTATTCTGGCCTTTGGACAAACCTTTGGGCGCTCGCCTGTGGCGAGTCTGACTGGCTTCCGGGTGACCAGGGAGGAAGGTTCTAGGCAGCCAATGGGCCACAAACAATTGCAGCTGGAATGTTGCAGGGGAGAGCTGTGGGAAAAAAAGCAGCTTTATTGGCTAGTAAACGTTACAGCCTTGTTTGCAAAATGTAATTCCTGGATGGATGGATTTTTGTTGTTGTCGTCGTTTCTCTCTCTATAAAAACCACACACTCTCTCTCTCTCTCTCACACACAAAAGACTGAACAAGGCAGCCTGTCCTCTGGGGAATCAGGACTACTCAGATTTCCTTTTCCCCCCCCCAATGGCGTTGCATAACAGAGGTAAAAGCAGAGGTGGGTGAGGAAGAGCGCATGGCAGAGAGATGCGGTTTGTCTGCATTATGAATTCATGTCTGCGTCGCGCCCAGTTCTTTATTAATGTCCACAGATGCATAAATCGGTCCGCTTGGCACATAACTCTCTCTGTGTACACACCTGCTATCTGGGCCAAGGCAGGGAGGGTCAGCTCAGACCCACTGTTGGTGTCTTACAAACCAGGGGTCCCGAGGTCAGCGGCCGGATCCGGGGGTTCCAGTTCAGCAGTCGGAAGGAGCTGATCCGTTGCGCAGGTGCGCTTGGCTGCCGGAAAGCCAGGCTCTTGGCTTTATGCCAGGCGTGGCCCATCCGGGGTCTTCTTGCTGCCTGTCACAAGGGGCTGATGCTACAGGCCCATCCTGTGCTAGACTAGACCCCCAAATTCCCGGCAAGGAGCTCTAGGTTCTTGGGTCTGTCCCTGCATGGGTCAGTTTGGTCCTAAATGCTTTGTCCCTAACCTGTGCACGATTCCAAGTTATGATCTAAAAAGCCCAGTATTGCATCTCCTCCTACAAACCTGCCCAGGTGTTGCAAGCCTCGGGAGAGCATCTTCTCTCGGTCCCATCGGAGGCACGGTCGGTGGTGACCCAAGAGAGACAGGGCCTTTTCTGCAGCTGCCCCCCATATTGTGAGATTCCCTCCCAAGAGGGGTCAGGCTGGCCTCTCTCCCTGTCATCCTTCCTGTACACACCGCCTTTGGAAATTAAGAGACAGGAGGCGCTGACCTACTGGCAGGGTTAGAAATCCCCCAGGCGTGTTTTGCGACTGGCGTGGGTCCAATTGTGCCCACATGGAGATCTCTAGATGCCAGGCATCTCAACCCGGCAGAAGAGCTTATTCCAGGGGTCAGCAACCTTTTTCAGCCGGGGGCCGGTCCACCGTCCCTCAGACCATGTGGTGGGCCAGACTATATTTTGGGGGGATTCCTATGCCCCACAAATAACCCAGAGATGCATTTTAAATAAAAGGACAAATTCTACTCATGTAAAAACACGCTGATTCCCGGACCGTCCGTGGCCAGATTGAGAAGGCGATTGGGCCACATCCGGCCCCCAGGCCTTAGGTTGCCTACCCCTGCCCTTATTCATTGCATTTTTCTCCCACCTTTTTCTCCAAGGAGTCCATGTTCACCTCCCCCCTCAGTTAATCTCTACAACAACCCTGTGAGGTAGCCTAAGAGGCTGACTCCAATGTCACCCAGTGAGTTCGGATTCGAACCCTGATCTCCCAGGTCCTCATCCGACCCTCTAACCACTACACCCCACTGCCTTCCTAGAGTCCTTCTGCTATGGGGCAGCTCTATAAATGAAGCAGGTATATAAATATGAGGAGCACAAATTGTCATTTAGAGAAGGACCTGAAATATATTCATTGGAGCTTGAATTTGTTTTGTTCTGGATTGTTTCGTTTGATGATGTTTTAATGAGCTGTAAACCACTTTGGGATTTCCCCCCCTTTAAACTGTAAAGGGGTAAGAAAATAGCAGAATATATTCAGAAACACCTTAAAGAGGATGAAATTAGATGAGACAGAATCTTAAAATGCAATTGTATGTAATTTGGGTTCTAAACATCGACGCTGGTTTGAGAAGGAAATCACTTGTTTTGTTGAATTGGAATATAACTCCAATGTAACTTTCAATCTGGAAAAGGAGTAAAATATAATATATATGTGTGTGTGTGCGTACACGCAAAAGTATAGAAATGAAATAAGAATAACAATAATAATCCTCACTCGGTAAAAAAATAATGCCATTCCGTTGTGGCGACCACAACCCAGGTTTAAGTTTCCATTTGGTGAATAGCTTAGATACCTGTGTTTCTAACGCTGCCTGCTAGGCTGCTGTCACGGTAAACTGTATTTTAATGCCAGTTTTAAATGCAGTTAATGTATTGCAACTAGTTTGTTTCTATTACTTTGTAGTGATGTTTTTAAATTGAGGTTCTTGTTTTCTTGGGGGCTGGACTGGATGACCTTTGGAGTGTCCTTCAGCTCTATAATTCTGTGGTTCTAAAGCTGCCTCAAAGCCCAGCTTGGGAGAAAGGAGTGATATAAATATGTCAAATAAATTAAATAGACAAACTCCCATAAACCCCTGGATCTAGAGACTGTCGAGATGTATGATTTTAGGACCCAGCCTATTTTCATGGTTGTCGGTTTTTTAAAAATTGTTTTTAACACTATCGTCCATGTCATTTCTATTCTGCTTTCTGTTTTTAAGGGGGGGGGGAATCTCAAAGCGGTTTATAGCCGACATCAAAACACTAGATAAAGCATTGGAAAACAAACATTGCAGGAGGAGATCAAACACAAAATATACGTTCGAGGCAACATAATGAACAGGAAACTAAAATATTATCTTAAAGATTTCAGGATAAGACAATGCGCACAGAGGTCAAGTATAGAGAATTCAACGCAGCGAAATTAAAATGAATTTATCTTAAAGATTTGAAAATCAAACATTACTAAGGAGGTCAAATATGCAGTACACATTTGAAACAGCTCAATTAGCAAGGAAATAAAATTATTGTTTTTTAAGCTGTACCCCGCCCTGGGACCTTAGGGTGAAGGTTGGGTAATAAATAAAGCAATACATGATAATTATAATTATTATAATAATAAGGTTCGGTGCTGGGCTGTCTGGGGCTGATGGGAGCTCTAGTTCAAAATCTCTGGGGGGCGCCAGGTTGAGAAAGATAACACCTTTCTTCCAAAATCCCTTGCCTCCCCTCTCTGTGGTTGGGGGCTCCCTGCCTCCCGCAGCGTTTCTTGTTTATTGAAAAATGGCACACTTCTAGACTAAATGACCCTTGAGTCCCTTCCAACTCTAAGATTCTGTGATTCTGCTGTTGGTTGCAAAATCACAAAGCAGTGTGCAACGCAATGTGTTTTTTTTTTAGAAAGGGACAATAAAACCGACACGTATGATAACAATTGCAAACGCAGAAAATCCCAAACTGACAGGTTAGGAGCAGGCTTGCATTATTTGCCATTGAAGGCTCTGGAACAGGGGTTGGCAAAGTTTTTGTGGCTTGGGCCGGTTCACGGTCCTCCTGCAGACGCCATGGTGTGCCAGAGTGCGCATGCACGCACGCACAAATGCTCTTTCTGGTGCTCCTTCCGGCATGGAGGAGTGCGCAGTTCCTTCCGGCCAGCGTCGCGGAAGGCGGACCCTGCTCTGCTCCGTGCTGGTTTAGCGTGGCTCACGGGAGCCGACCGAGTGGGCGGCGGGGGTCCATGGGCAGGTTAAACGACCCCCATGGTCCGCTTGTGGCCCATGGGCCTTAGTTTGCCAACCCCTGCTCTGCAAAGTCTGCAAGTGTTCAGCATGCGCTGGAATTTCACCAGCGGGGAGATTGTTCCTTAGAGAGGAGGCCACCACAGAAAAGGCCCTGTCCCTGGTTGCCTCTTGATGGGGCTCTGCAGGCAATGGCGTAACTGGTTGGTCCTTCCAAGCTGACCCCAGGAATAGGGGCAGGATGATACAGTATGGGGAAAGGGTTTCCCTGAGACAGCCCGGCCCTAGATGGTTTGGGGTTTTGTAAGTTGGTGGAAGAACTGTAAGCCCGGTCCCGGATTATACTGATGGCACAAGAGGACAGCTCTTTTAAGATTGTCCAAGTCTGTTTTGATGCCGTGTGGATGACTGCACACGAGACTTAACATATGGTACATGTATCTGTCCTGGAAGATAACAATTAATAGAATCATAGAGTTGGAAGAGACCCCAAGGGCCATCCAGTCCATCCCCCTGCCAAGCAGGAAACACCATCAAAGCATTCCTGACAGGTGGCTGTCAAGCCTCTGCTTAAAGACCTCCAAAGAAGGAGACTCCACCACACTCCTTGGCAGCCAATTCTACTGTCGAACAGCTCTTACTGTCAGGAAGTTCTTCCTAATGTTTAGGTGGAATCTTCTTTCTTGTAGTTTGAATCCATTGCTCCGTGTCCGCTTCTCCTCTATATGACATCCTTTTATATATTTGAACATGGCTATCATATCACCCCTGAACCTTCTCTTCTCCAGGCTAAACATACCCAGCTCCCTAAGCCGTTCCTCATAAGGCATCGTTTCCAGGCCTTTGACCATTTTGGTTGCCCTCTTCTGGACACGTTCCAGCTTGTCAGTATCCTTCTTGAACTGTGGTGCCCAGAACTGGACACAGTATTCCAGGTGGGGTCTGACCAGAGCGGAATACAGTGGTACTATTACTTCCCTTGATCTAGATGCTATACTCCTATTGATGCAGCCCAGAATTGCATTGGCTTTTTGAGCTGCTGCATCACACTGTTGACTCATGTCAAGTTTGTGGTCTACCAAGACTCCTAGATCCTTTTATGCTTGGTAATTGTTTTAAAGCTTTTCAATGAAGTTAAAGGGTTGGTGGTGGTGGTTATGCAAGCACGGTTAGGAGTTCTGGTCCACAGCTGAGCAGCAGCATTGCCACATTCCAGACTGGCCTCAGGGCAGCCCCACAGAGAGTGCATTGTAGAATTGTAGAGTTGGGTCATCTAGTTGAGGAATCTCAACTAAAGCATCTAGGCCATAGGATCACCCATTGCTTAAAAACCTCTAAGGGAGTCCACAACCTCCCGACGGAGACCGTTCCACTGTCCAACGGCTCTTACTATCAGAAAGTTTTCCTTGAGTCGGAATCTCCTTTCTTGTAACTTGAAGCTATGGGTTCAGGTCCTACCCTCCAGAGCAGGAGAAAACAAGCTGGCTCCATCTTCCATGTAGGAGCCCTGGAGATACTTGAAGATGGCTCTCATATCTCCTCTCAGTCTTCTCTTCTCCAGGCTAAACATCCCCACCTCCTTCACCCGTTCCTCCTAAGGCTTGGTTTCCAAAACCTTTGTCAGGGGTCAGCAACCTTTTTCAGCCGTGGGCCGGTCAACCACTCCTCAGACCATGTGGTGGGCCGGACTTTTTTTGGGGGGGGGGTGAACGAATTCCTACGCCCCACAAATAACCCAGAGATGCATTTTAAATAAAAGCACACATTCTACTCATGTAAAAACACACTAGATTCCCGGACCGTCCGCGGGCCGGATTGAGAAGGCGATTGGGCCGCACCCGGCCCACGGGCCTTAGGTTGCCTACCCCTGCCCTTTATCATGGGTAGGCAAACTAAGACCCGGGCGCCGGATCTGGCCCAATCGCCTTCTAAATCTGGCCGGCGGACGGTCCAGGAATCAGCATGTTTTTACATGAGTAGAATGTGTGCTTTTATTTAAAATGCATTTCTGGGTTATTTGTGGGGCATAGGAATTCATTCTCTCTCCCCCCCCCAAATCTAGTCCGGCCCCTCACAAGGTGTGAGGGACAGTGGACCGGCCCCCGGCTGAAAAAGTTTGCTGACCCCTGCCCTTAATCATCTCGGTTGCCCTCCTCTGCGCATGTTCCAGCTTGTCAACATCCTTCTTAAATTGTGGTGCCCAGAACTGGACACAGTATTCAAGGTGTGGTCCGACTAAGGCGGAATAGAGTGGTTCTGTTACTTCCCTTGATTTGGACACTATGCTTCTGTTGATGCATCACACTGTGGACTCATGTTAAACTTGTGGTCCACCGAGACCCCTGGATCCTTGTTCCATGCACGCCTGGTCCGCGTCTCTCGTCTTCTCGTCATTCCTGCAGAAACTGACATTCTGGAGGTTACAAATGGGTTGCAATGGTGAGGCTGTTGCAAGATGTTTGCTTGCATGTGGTTGTCACATAAGCAAGATGGAATTTTTCTCACTTGCCTTCCCTCCTGCATGCCCCAGCCAGGCAGGCCAGCGGCTTAAAGACTTTCTTAGCCGATTAACACTCCTGGATTTAAAATGATTAAGCAATTAAGCAATTACATTTATTATGTTTGCATCCCGCCCTAGGAGTGCAGGGCGGCAGCTCACGTGGGGGGGGGGGTTACTCTCTTTACTGCTGCAACAACCCTGTGAGGTAGGCAAGGTGGGCGGGGGCTACAACTGATCACCAGTTTACCTTGCTGGTTGCGGTAACTGTAACCTCCCTGGGGCAGGGGCCTATTCCTGTTGCTTATGATGGTCCTGCAAAAAGCCATATGCATTGGCAGTGCTAGAGTTAGTGTGATGTAGTGGGGAGGGTGTCAGGCTGGGACCTGGGAAACCAGAGTTCAAATGGTCCCCAGGTCATGAAGCTCACTGGGGGACCTTGGAAGCCAATCTGATGCCTCTCTGCCTAAACCACCTCACAGAGTTGTTGTGAGAATGAAATCAGGGGCGGGGGGGGGGGGGAGAGAATGCTAGCTCGAGCTCCCTGGAGGAAAATGCAATATTATATAAATGCAATAAATAATATAAATAAACAGAGTAATAAATAATAATGTATGAGACCTTCGTCTTTCTTTAGTAAGCTGCTTTAAATCTTCTTTTTTAGTATTATTATCGTTTGCTGCTGCTTCAGCTCCCCTTACCTTTTGCTTGCCTCCATTTTGCACCTGGTGGGATATCTGGGCCTTCACCTGGCCAAGGTGAGACGCTCTGAGGAGAATCAAACACCCAGGTTGTGCCGTTCTGGAATGAGTGGCACGGATTCTCCTGGTCCCTGGTATAGGGCTGGGCGATATTTGGTTTTCAACCTCACCATATATCACCATCTAAACCTCTCAATATACCAATACAGTGGTACCTCTGGTTAAGTACTTAATTCGTTCCGGAGGTCCGTTCTTAACCTGAAACTGTTCTTAACCTGAAGCACCACTTCAGGTTAATGGGGCCTCCCGCTGCCGCTGCGCCGCCAGAGCACAATTTCTGTTCTTATCCTGAAGCAAAGTTCTTAACCTGAAGCATTATTTCTGGGTTAGCGGAGTTCTTAACCTGAAGCGTAGGTAACCTGAGGCACCACTGTATATCACGATGTAAGGATGGAGCTATGTAGAGGCATTGGCTGGCTTCACGGTTTTTCCTGCATCGTGATTTCTGCCAATGCCTGCTCTTGCGATTCGCTGCTCCCTGCAGGAGTCAGGGGAGAGCTGCACTGACAGAGTTCACAGGAGCGGCAGGAATCGAGAGGTGCATAGGCTGACTTCACATTCCCCCCCCCCCATTGTGATTTTTGCTTAACACACACACATCCTGATTTGCAATACAATTGGCACCTCTGGATCCCCAGGAATTCTCAACCGGAGGTGCCTGTTCTGCGCATGTGCACGGCGCGTGGAATGTTTCTGCGCATGCGCGCACGGCGAAACCCGGAAAAATACTTCCGGGTTTGCCGCATTCGCATCCTGAAGGATACGCAACCAGAGGTGTGCGCATCCAGAGGTACCACTGTATATTGCCTGGTGAAAAAGTGTGAAGCCAATATCCCAATACGGACTTCAAACTGGCCTTGGATGATATATCAAAATATCACCCAGCCCAGCCCTACTCCATCGTGCCTGAACTGCAGGTTGCAATACTTGAGTGCACGAAATATGTGCTGCTGGGTGGCCCAAGCTTTTGCAATTTTGAGCTTGGCAAAAGTGCAAGGATTCTGCTCCTCACCACAACCCCCGCTGCCGCCAGAGGGCCGTGCTGTTAAAAATTTGCATGTTGTTTACATAACTTGATCCGCACGGCCTCATCTTTGATTGTGCATTTGCCTTTTGATCAGCTTTGGAATTCCTACTGACGGGCGCGCCAAACCTTATTTAATCAGGTTTAGCCTAGAAGTGCATTTATTCGCTCTGGGTTTGCATGATACCCACAGATGCTTTGGCTGCGATGGGGGCTCCACAAATTTGGGTGAGCGGTGGATGCCAGGGGCACAATCCTCTGCTCCTATGAAAGCGCAGTGCAATCCTATGTATGAAGTCGCATTGCATTTCGTGTAGGTTATTCCCAGGATAGTGTGCACTGGGGAAAAAACCCTGCCAATATCCTAATGCCGTTATACAGATCTATAGCGTGGCTGCATTGGAATGCTATGCCCAGTTCTGGTCACCTCTAGACAAAAGGATAGTCTAGAGTTGGAAAAAGTTCGGGAAAAGGGCACCAAAATGATCAAGTATACATTTCTGTAATGAAAAGGCAGTGACGTTCCACCTTCAAGGAAAAGGGGCAACCTACCCTTTCTGGGTTAAACCCCAGAGCCTAGGGCTTGCCGATCAGAAGGTCACCGGTTCGAATCCCCGCGACGGGGTGAGCTCCCGTTCCTCGGTCCCTGATCCTGCCAACCTAGCAGTTCGAAAGCACATCAAAGTACAAGTAGATAAATAGGTACTGCTCTGGCGGGAAGGTAAACGGCGTTTCTGTGCACTGCTCTGGTTCGCCAGAAGCGGCTTAGTCCTGCTGGCCACATGACCCGGAAGCTGTACGCTGGCTCCCTAGGCCAGTAAAGCGAGATGAGCGCCGTAACCTCAGATTCGGACACGACTGGACCTAACGGTCAGGGGTCCCTTTACCTTTAGTGATGTAGTGATGATGTATCAGTGATGCCTCTCGAAGTGTATTCTGGGGGAAAGAGGGAAGTTTTAAAAGAGGACGCCACCCCATGCTCGGGGTTCTTACTCCTGGGGAGACCTGTTGTGCAACAATAAAGATCATGGTCTACTGACCGCTGTTTTGCTCCAAATGACTTGGCTGGAGCTTCCTTCTTTTACTGACCACATGGACCTGCGGGGGACTTGTACCTTGACGAGCTGGGCTGTTGAGTCTCCCACCCCGGATTTTTTCCTTCACAGTCCTGATGGTCACTGCTGTGATTGTTTGATCTCTTGCCATGGCAGAAGGAAAGGCCTTCCATCCCGAAGGCTGGCACTGCCAGGCAGAAGAGCTTCAGCCAAGCGGGCTCAGCCAAGTGGGCAGCCTTCCCTTGAGCCTCCGGGAAAGAGTCCAAAGGAGATTTGGTCCGAAGCTTTGGCCTCCTCCTTCCTGTGGCCCCTCAAAGTTCCACTTTGGGGAACTAGGGCTGTTTTGCGGGGGGCAACGCCAACTCATCTGATGGGTGGTCTTTTCTGAATATATAGAGAGAGTGAGAGTGAAAGAGAGTGCTTCTTTTTTTTTAATATAATATTATTTTTATTGCTTTTCAAAAAGAGAAAGATTAAGGAAAAAGAACAGGAAAAAGAGTTACATCATAATATCATAAAAATTCCACATATCGAGATTACTCTGAATCTCTTGACTCCCCACCCCCCACCCCTTCCATGGGTCCTATTCTCAACTACATATCAATACGTCTCCATTTTTTCATATTTCTAGATTATCTGTACTTCCTGTTACAATACAAGTGTATTTAAAACCCTGCTAATGTTTTGACCTGTTTACAATGGTTTTGTATATACATGATAAACATTTCCCAATCTTATTTGAATTTATTGTCTTCTCAGTTCCTGAGCTTCCCAGTTAGTTTTGCCATTTTGGTATAGTCCATCAACTTGCTGGAGAGAGAGAGAGTTCTTTATTGAGTTTTTACATATTACCAGAAGAGAAAAGAGAAGAAAAGAGAAGAGAAGTGAAGTGAAGTGAAGTGAAGTGAAGAGAAAAGAAAACCACAACAGAATCCTAAGACATTACTGCAAACAGACAAACTTCCGAAAAACTCCCCCCACCACTTCATTTACAGAGATAAACAGGATCCAGACCCCAGTCTGCAATGCAAGGTGCAATATGAAATTTGAACAATACAAACTTGAGAAGAAGTCTGAAGCCGCATTTTGATATTTAGGTGTTGTCTTCCCCCTTTGTTAACATTTAAACAAAATTTCTGACTTGCAAATATGGAAAAATGAAAGATTCCCCTCCTTATGGATTCAGTGTTTCCTGAGGTCATTTTCTATGTTCCGTAAAGAGAAGCCAAACGGCTGCGAATTGGTCTCTTTCCCGTTGCCCCCTTGTCACCTGGAGTTTATGGGAGAGTTTCTCCAGAATGTTGCATCCGGTGGACAGCCTGAGCTACAGAAGGAATCTTCTTGGTTGACTGACAAAGTGTGGCTTGCCCTTAGCCAAATGGCTCGGGAGATAGGCTTGAGGTGGCTCCCGATCAAACGGCGTTCAATTTCAGTGTTTTAGGAAGGAAAGCAAGTCACCTCCACGAGGTGCATTGCCCAGGATTGAAACCAATGTCCACCAAAGTTCAAACTCTTTTCAGTGGTGCCTTGGTTCTCAAACACCTTGGTAAACAACTTGGAACCCAAACACTGCAAACCCGGAAGGAAGTGTTCCGGTCTGCGAACGTTTTTCAGAAGCCAAACATCCTCCGTTTTGAGTGCCACACTTCCGTTTTGAGTGTTATGCTGAGATCTCTCTGTTTTCGCTATTTATTTTGTGTTTTCGTTTTTGCAGCTCTTTTTTTTGTGACTGTGTGGAACCCAGTTCAGCTACTGATTGATTGACTGTGTGACTGCAGTACATTGTTTATTGCTTTCATTTTATGGATCAATGGTTTCGTTAGTGAAATTCATGTTAAATTGCTCTTTTAGGGGATGTTTTTAAAAGTCTGACATGGATTAATCCATTTTGCATTGCTTTCTATGGGAAAGTGCACCTCGGTTTTGGAACGCTTCGGTTTTGGAACGGATTAAGTTTGAGAACCAAGGTACCACTGTACATGTTCCAGTTTTTCTTGATGCATCTACCCCCAATGTTTTTGGGATGCTGAATATCGAAGCCAAACTGGAACCCTCACAAGGGTGTGAACGTTTGACTTCCTGGGACATCTCTGGATTTGCTTGATTTTTTCAGGTTACAACTACGGAACATGAAAGAAACTCCTCTTCCCCATAAGAAGAGTCTGGCTGCTGGATTAGACCACAGGGCCCGTGTCAGGGATGGGTCCATCCCCAAGGCAGGATCGGAAGGCACAGGCAGCTGGAGAGAAAGGAAGGAGTTTAGATCAGATAGCGACTCACAACAGAGTCAGGGTGAAAGCAGTGAAGAAGAGGAGACTAGAACCCCACTCACACCGGAAGCAGTGCTAAGGCTCTGGGATGCGGAGACAGCCCTTGGGCGGCAGGAAGCAGAGGAGGGGCGTGGGGATGTTGCCCAAGCCTTAGAGCAGCTGGAAGGTGGGGGACAGGAAATGGAGGTGGACCAGGTGCAGCAGGGGACCTGGGAGGCTGCAAGAGCCCCAGAGCCGCCCAGCGGTCAGGATGGGAGTATGGGGGAAGCAAGTAGCACCACCCCGCTCAGGTCCAGGGGGAGGAAGCGGAAGGAAGGTAGGCGTCGCTTTGGTATCCCGAAGCTCCTATGTTGGGGGCGGAGTCGCCAGCCGGCACTCCAGGTATCTGACTCGGACGAGGCGGATGATGAAGTCTGAACGCTTGCATGTTTGATGCTGTAAATAAAGCTACTAGTTTAGTAAAAAGAACGTGTGTGGATGCTTACTGTTGAGAAGACATCACACACCCCTCACAGCCCGACTTGTCTATCTGGGAAGGGGCTCATGCATTTGTGCCCTGCTTGCAGGCTTCCTGGAAAGATTAGGTTCTTCTGATGCCCTGATAAAATTGCGCCTGCTGGCTGTGCTCACATGTCACAGTAAACCGCGGACACGCAAAGGTTATTTTAAACATAACCTTTGCTAAAAAAAAACCTTTTAGGAATTCTAGGTGCCGAAATCCCAAGGGAGCAGAAAAGACTATTCATGTATGTGACCACGACTGCGCAGATGTTACTGGCCCAGAGATGGAAGGAAGATAAAAGGCCCTAGCAGAGAAGAATGGCAGATCAAGTTGATGGATTATGCCGAAACGGCTAAAATGACCGGAAGAATCAGAAATCAGGAAGACCAAAATTTTAATAGAGAATGGGGGAAATAGATAAGTTAGCTTAAAGACCATTGTAAACAGCTAACATCGTTAGTAGGATTGGAATTATCACTTGTAGTTTAATGGTGAATTTTGGATACAATGGAGATGTAAAAGATGTGGATCATCATAAAAGATGCAGGAGGAAATGATTAATAATAGGACCCACAAAGGGGAGGATGAAAGTCCAGGAGATTCCTTGGAATCTTGTTTTTATGGTCTGTGTTTGATATATGACGGTAAAATTTTAATCTGAAAAAAACAAACAAATAATATTTTTTTAAAAAACTAAACCATGGACATGCAGGTGATTCCACTGAGTACAACCCCTGGCACTAGAGTTACATCCATCTGCAGGATCCCAATTTGTTTTGCATGACTGCTACGCAGAGAACAAGCCTCGACTTCTGATATGGGTTTGTTCAGAGGGAAGCAAACAGCAGTTCCTGGTTCAAGCACAACACGATGCCAAGCCCATGGTTTGCCAAGGAGTAAAGGGGGATCACTGGGCGCATACAGCAGGCCATTAACCAGGGCTTAATGTGATGTGCGAAGGCAGCCACTCTGTCAATTATAAATTACTCTTGCATGGCAGAGGTTATTTTAGATACACGCAGAGTTTATTTTGTATCAGTCCCAGGGCGTAATAAATAAAACTGTACAACTACTGTATAGAGGTTTCATTTTTATAAAAAGAAAGCAGCAATGTAGAAGTCAAAATGTGCTTTATTAATAAACCCTCAGCAGGAACGAACGATCGCCAGATACATGCAGTCTGCAATTGGTTGCATGTCGGTGGAATTTGCTTCGTGGCAAATGCAAAGTCAGCGGCAGATCTGATCACGCCCGTCTTTGAATTTGACGGCAAATGATTGATTCGCTTGACAGTCTAACCGTTGAGAGCCTCGCTCCGGAAACTGATGGGAGTATTTTGCCGCAAGCTTCTTCCAGAAATGCAGGGGTGGAGTGAGGGGGGGGGCTATATGCAGCCCCTACATTCCCATGCCCCGTTGGTCCCCTTCCAGGTGGCAGCCTCTTGGCACACACTTGGGACGTTGGCAGTGCCAGGCTGCAAACACACCTGTGCCCAATAGACTGGCTGGCTTCTGTCGAGGGCTGTTTCTCCGGCCTCTGTTGCTGCTGGAAGATGAGACAACCCGTCAAATGGATATTGCCGCCCTCAGGGAGGGGAGGAGGCTCCGTCGGAGCCTGCCGGGTTCTCGAGGTGGGGGCAGGCACAAGATCGTCCGTGTAAATTAAACTTTCCAAAGTGACAACCGGCTCAGAGAGCAGGCTGGGGTGAAAATGAAGACCGTGGCAGTTGAAGGCCGGATATTAGGTGTGGGGAAGATGTTTTATAATCCTCACAGCAAAGGCGGAACTTGCAACGTTGTTCATGCAGCAAGAGCCATCAGCTGCAATTTGGAACGGGTTGAATCCCAGAGATGGAGGGAACAACCTCACTTTCTTCTAGAGTGGTGTGACCCAGGGCTCTGGGTTTGCTCTGGGCTGGATGAAAAATTACCGTATTTTTCGCTCCATAAGACGCACCTGAACATAAGACGCACCTAGTTTTTAGAGGAGGAAAGGGGGGAAAGCCCTGTTTTTTTGAGGATCAACTCAAAGTGGTGCAGCTTCTTTTTCAAAGAGGAAAAGCCCCGTTTCTATGGGGTTCAACTCACAGTTCTGCAGCTTCTAGGAAAGGGAGCAATTTCTACAGTTTCCAGACAGATAATCTAATCAGCCAGTCACATGTCGCTGGGGAAACAAAGAGCCTCCCTCTGCATTCAACAACGGAGGCCTGGGCAAGGGGGCGGGGCTGGAAAGGGAGCCTTATCTCTCTCCCCGATCGCTTGCTAAATAGCTGTTCAGCGGCTTCCTTTCAACACCCTCTTCTCTCTTTGTAAAAAAAAGAGAGCACAATCTGCTTTTGGCCCCTAGGCAATTTGGCTCCAGGGACCATGCATTCGCTCCATAAGACGCACAGCCAGTTCCCCTTACTTTTTAGGAGGAAAAAAGTGCGTCTTATGGAGCAAAAAATACGGTATATAGCAGAGTAATCCCAAATTTTGCCACCTGTGAAACTGTGACGTGATTTCCTCTTCCTTTGTGCAGATTTGTCCTGCTTCTGTAAGCTATACAGCCCAGTGCTCAAAATCCACCAGGTGTGTTTTGCTTCTGGCATGGTGGATCCACTTGCAACTACCTGCATATTTCTGGGCGCCAGGTTGGCGACTGGCATCTCAATGGAGGCAGCTGACTTGGTCACAGCAAAGGACGCAAGTCTTGTGCTTCTGCGCTGCCGCGTGAATCGGGGACCCCTTTCTGGGCATCTTAGTCCTCCACCATCACATCAAGGGAAGTAAATTCAGGGCTGAGTGCAGATGTACAGTGGTACCTTGGGTCTCAAACTTAATCCGTTCCAGGAAATCCATTCCAAAACCAAAGCACACTTTCCCATAGAAAGTAATGCAAAACGGATTAATCCGTTCCAGACTTTAAAAAACGTCCCCTAAAAGAGCAATTGAACATGAATTTTACTATCTAATGAGACCATTGATCCATAAAATGAAAGCAATAAGCAATGTACTGCAGTCACACAATCAATCAGTAGCTGAACTGGGCTCCACACAGTCACAAAAACAAAAAACAAAAGAGACACAAAAGCGAAAACGCAAAATAAATAGCAAAAAGAAGGCCGTCCTCAGTGTGGCACTCAAATCGGAAGCCTAGCACTCAAAACGGAGCACGTTCGGCTTCTGAAAAGAGTTCGTAAACCGGAACACTTACTTCCGGGTTTGCAGTTTTTGGGTTCCAAGTTGTTTGAGTACCAAGGCGTTTGAGAACCAAGGTAGCCCTGTATTTGACTGTGCAGAAGGCTTTCCACAGACCACCGTTTAAAAACCTCTGCCTTAGTCCATAGTTGATACCATTTCCACTGTGTGTGTTTCTCCTTCTTGCATATTGGGACAAGTGAACTGTTGCAAAAGCAAGCTGCAGTCAAGCAGTGTAGTTGAGATCATAGAATTGTAGCGTTGGAAGGAACCCCGAGGGTCATCTAGTCCAACCCCCTGGCAAATAAAGACGTAATGTTGTGGCGCCCTAGGTTTAAGGGGCCATTTGGCACCTACCTTAATATATCTGGATTTCTGACACGGATAGAGTCGCAGAAACGCCACATTGTGGCTCGTGTTAACCGATGAGAGAGTCCATCTTCACGCAGCGCATAGTTAAACTGTGGAACTCTCTTCCACAGAAGGCAGTGATGTCCACCAGCTTTCATGGCTTTTAAGAGTACATTGGGCAAATGGATGGAGGAGAGGGCTTTTGGTGGCGTGGGAAACAGGCAAAGGGGAAAGGTGCCTTTTTGAGATCGCCCCCTCTCCTCCTGCCCCGGCCTCCCGCAGGGCTGCCTAGGTGCCTTCCTGGACCATCAATCACGGATTCTTTGCAGGACACCCACAGTTGGCCTCTGTGCAAGCTTACGGGGTCTGGATTCCAACCCGTCTGTGTCATCGCATTCTTGTTCCACGAGGAGCCTTCCTCCGAGAGAAGCGCTCCCCTGCCTATTCCTGAGGGTCAAATACAGCTTTTGAGCGGGGTGGGGGGTGGGGGTGGAGAGAGAGATGCTGGCAAGCTGGTGGCATTCTGTGGAAGGTGGAAACATCTGCCCCCACCTGGGTGCGGATGGTGCCTCTGGGTCTGTGTCCGGGAGGGGCTTGGATGACCCCTGGGAAGACGTTGGGCAAAAAGCCTCCCTTTGCAGCCTTCCAGAGCCATGTCCTTGCATGTTCTCTGCGTTGAAAGGTATTGGGGGAAGTTAACAGCCGGGCAAATCTCAAGGCGGCTCTCATTCCTTGAAATAAAGGGACCCCTGACCGTTAGGTCCAGTCGCGGACGACTCTGGGGTTGCGGTGCTCATCTCGCTTTATTGGCCGAGGAGCCGGCGTACAGCTTCCGGGTCATGTGGCCAGCAGGACTAAGCCGCTTCTGGTGAACCAGAGCTGCGCACGGAAATGCCGTTTACTTTCCCGCCGGAGTGGTACCTATTGATCTACTTGCACTTTTTGACGTGCTTTCGAACTGCTAGGTGGGCAGGAGCAGGGACCGAGCAACGGGAGTCGCGGGGATTCGACCGCCGACCTTCTGATTGGCAAGCCCTAGGCTCTGTGGTTTAGACCACAGCGCCACCCGCGTCCCTACTCCAAGTCTAGCCTACTTCAAAGGACTGCTGTGAAAGTTTTAAGGGGGGGGGAGGGAAGACAAGATTGTATTTTTAATGTTTTGTTGGAAGCCGCCCAGAGTGGGCGGGCTATAAATAGTAATAATACATTATTATTATTATTATTATTATTATTTTATTTTATTTTATATATAGCCTTGAGCTCCTGGGATGAAAGAATGATACAAATACATAATGCAATTCAGGTAAAGAAAAAAGTGGTACCTATTTATCTACTTGCACTTTGATGTGCTTTCAAATGCTAGGTTTGCAGGAGCAGGGACAGAGCTACGGGAGCTCACCCCGTCGCAGGGATTCGAACCACCAACCTTCTGATCAGCAAGCCCTAGGCTCAGTGGTTTAGACCACAGCCCACCATCCCTTGAAATATCATAGGAAAAATGTGCAATTGAAGGCTAGGCAGGGGAAACTCCAGCCCTCCAGGTTTTGCTCTTTACGGCTCCCATAATCCATAGAATCATGGAATTGTAGAGTTGGAAGGAACCCAGAGGGTCATTTATAGCGCTAGGAATTTCCCAGGTGGGTTTTGCACCTGGCGTGGGTCCAATTGTGACCCAGTGAAGATGTCTGCATGCCATGTTGGCAACGGGCATCTCCACCTGGCTGCCTCTCTAGCTTTTCCTACGCAGGTAAGCAAAAGAGCTTTTTCATTGCATTTACCTCCCAGCTTTTTCTTCAAGGAGAGGACATGGTTTACCCCTCGCCTGAGTTAATCCCTACAACGACCCTGCGAGGGAGGTTAAGAGGCTGTAACTGGCCAAAGGTCACCCAGTGAGTTTCATGACGGAGTGGGGATTCGAACCCTGATCTCCCAGGTCCTCATCCGACACTCTCACCACTACACCCCACTGCCTTCCTAGAGTCCTTTTATTGGGGAAAGCAGGAGGAGCTGAAACGTTTTCCATGAAGCTTGAATTTATTTTATTCTGGATTGTTTTATTTGATGTTTTAATGTGTTGTGAACTGCTTGGAGAGATTCATTTTAAATATAAAGTGGTCTAGAAATGAATTAATCATCGCCATCATTGGAAAAGGAAAAGTTGCCTAGACATTTCATTGTAGTGACCGTAATCTAGGTTTAAGGTGCACAGTACTTTTTTCTGGGGCTACGTAGGGGTACACATACCCCTAACCTTTTTTTGTGAATTTTTGTACTTTTGTACATTGACTGTGTTCCCCCCCCCCCAATTTGAACTATAAAATGGTGATTTCCTTGAGTCAAAATGAGAGTACCCCTAAACAATTTTAAAGGAAAAAAAGCACTGAGCTTATATACAGTGGTACCTTGGTTATCAAACTTAAATCCGTTCCGGGAATCCGTTCCAAAAGCAAAGCGTTGCAAAACCAAGTCGTGCTTTCCCATAGAAAGGAATGCAAAATGGATTAATCCGTTCCAGACTTTTAAAAACAACCCCTAGGACAGCAATTTAGCATGAATTTTACTATCTAACGAGACCATTGATCCATAAAATGAAAGCAGTAAACAACGTACTGCAGTCACACAGTCAATCCATCAGTAGCTGAACTGGGTTCCACGCAGTCACAAAAACAAAAAAAGAGTCACAAAAACACAAAATAAATAGCAAAAACAGACAGACCTCAGCGTAACACTCAAAATGGAAGTGTGGCACTCAAATTGGAAGCGTAACACTCAAAACGGAGCACGTTTGGCTTCTGAAAAAAGTTCACAAACCGGAACACTTACTTCCGGGTTTGCAGTGTTTGGGTTCCAAGGCGTTTGAGAACCAAGGGACCCCTGTATCTGAGTTTCTCACCCTGTGCAGAATATCAGCTGGTGGAAACCGCAGGAGGGGAGGGGGATCTTGGGCTTGTGCCCCGCCTGAGAGTTTCCCACCCTGGCAGCTGGTTGGCCCCCGTGAGATAAGAAGATGGCCAAGTAGAAGGACCAGGGGTCTGATCCTGCAGGCTCTTGGTATGTGAATGCTAGGGGAAGAGAGAAGTGGGGCAGGGGAAGCACCCCTCTCTGCATGATGATTCTTCCCTGCAGAAGCTGCAGCCCTGCCCCTGCCCACCTTGTCACGGCAATGGCGGCTGCAGCACCTGTGATGGAGCTGTGTTTCATAATGCAAGAGGACGCGGCCGGACGCGGCCAGAGCAAGGTGTTAGGCAGTCCAGGCTCTTGTCATGTTTCTGCATGGAGGAGGAGTGCCTGGGAAGCCAGGCATTCTGCAGAACGAGTCCCCCCCCTCCCCGAAGATGAATCATGAGTAATTTAAACCTTCCTTGTTCCTCGGTGGCCCAGTCCGTCGAATGGGGTTAATGAGCCTGACCTACTTCGGGAGAAATTGGGAGGAGGGAGCCTGCAAGGGCTGGTGTTGCAAGAAGTTGGCAAACCCACCCGTCTCGTCCCTGGAAAAAGAAATCTCAATCTTTGTTCCTCTTTCTAAACACGAAAGGGCGGGGTCAATTTGTGTGTTTGTGAGATATATATAAATATATCTCTGACTCACCAGCAACAGAGGAAGCATCCGGTCATGAGATTAGGAATCAACAGACCACAGAAACCGCATGGAAGGAAAAGGACTTAGGGCAGTGATGGCTAACCTTGACACTCCAGATGTTTTGGGACTACAACTCCCATCATCCCTGACCACTGATCCTGTTAGCTAGGGATGATGGGAGTTGTAGTTCCAAAACATCTGGGGTGTCAAGGTTAGCCATCACTGACTTAGGGAGTGGCTGGGCTTTCGAAGATGGGAGCGAAGAGCAAAGCTGCAATTGACCCAGCACCCAGATGTGCCCGAATCCTGCATGCACAGCAAACACCAGTCACTGTGTGTGCAGAAACCCCCTGGCACACATCTCCTTTCTTGCCCCTTTGCCGGGACCAGGAAGTCGCAGCCCCACTTGCCCTCCTGCACGGTCAGCAAGACTGCTAAAGTCTTGCGGTTGTTTTGAGTTACGTCACCCTTAGGAGGTTTCAAAACTCTTGTTTCCGTCTACAGATGAAATCTCTGGTCTGAGAGAGGGGAAAGGTTGCGATTTCTTCCTTTCTGCTGGTCGGGTGCCTTTGGCCCGTTCTCCAGACCCGGCCTGTGTGGGTGCCTGCTAGCTGGTTTGCCAAATAGGAAAGGGGTCAAGGCGGTCTCCCCTGGGAGGGATGGAGAGAGCAATTCAGCCTGTTTCTTTTCCTTCCTTTCGTAGCCACTCTGGGCCAAGACTGTTCCCACAACCCCATAGCCTCCCCATGGGATTTCCAATATCTAAATTAATCGAGAGGGGCAGTCTCCAGGTTTAATGCAATAGTAGAATAATCGCCAGATGGGCCCCTGGACTAATCATTTGGACAGACAAATGCCTGGGCGGATGTTTAGCAAAGGAATTGGAAATCAAGCTGCCGGTATCCTAATGCCATTACGTTAATCTATGGTGCGACCGCATTTGGGATGCTGTGCACATTTCTGAGGGACCCAGGTGGCGCTGTGGGTTAAACCGCTGAGCCCATGGGCTTGCTGATCAGAAGGTCGGCGGTTCGAATCCCCGCAATGGGGTGAGCTCCCGTTGCTCGGTCCCTGCTCTTGCCAACCTAGCAGTTCGAAAGCATGTCAAAGTGCAAGTAGATAAATAGGCACCTCCTGCGGGAAGGTAAACGGCGTTTCCGTGCGCTGCTCTGGTTCGCCAGAAGTGGCTTAGTCATGCTGGCCACATGACCCGGAAGCTGTACGCCGGCTCCCTCGGCCAATAAAGCAAGATGAGCGCCGCAACCCCAGAGTCGGACACGACTGGACCAAATGGTCAGGGGTCCCTTTACCTTTGCACATTTCTGGCCACCTCAAAAAGGACCTGGAAGAGTTTCTGAAAAGGGCCACCAAAATGATTGAGGGGGTGGAGCGGCACAACTATGAGGAACGGTTGCAGCGTTTGGGACTTTCTAGTTTAGAGGCGAGGCGAGGAAGAGGTGACACGAGTTTGTAAAATTACACCTCTCATAACGCAAGAACTCTTGTTCAGTAAGAGCTGTCGGGCAGTGGAACAAGCCTCCCTTGGGAAGTTGTGGACTCTCCTTTTTTGGAGAGTTCCCAAGCAGAAGTTGAATAGCCACCTGCCACGGATGCTTTAGCTGAGATTCCTGCATTGCAGGGGGTTGGACTAGAGGACCCTTGGGGGTCCCTTCCAACCAGGGTAGATAATAAAAATAAATCAGTTTTTTTAAAAAATTAAATCAGATTTCTAAAATAAAATGCTTTTGGAGGAAAAATCTTTCTAAAGATAGTTTTCTATTTAGTTTTCCAAATCACATTCCACATTCTGCTTGCGGGATATGTGAAGGTGGAGAGAAGCAAGGAGTGGTCCAACGTCACCCAGGAAGCTTCAGCGTGGCTGAGCGTGGATTCGAACCTTGGTCTCGATGCACCAGGTCAGCTGTGGGGAACCTTTGGCCCTCCAGATGTTGTTAAACTACAGCTCCCAACATCCCTGGCTACCAGCCATTCTTGCTAGGGCTGGTGGGAATCGTAGGACGCTTGGAAGGGCGAAAGGTTCCCCACTCCAAAAGATAAATGTACTGGTCCTGTGCATTTTGCAGAACCTACCCGCCTATTCTTAGATGTGTTTTCATAGAATGGTAGAGTAGGAAGGGACCCTGAGGGTCATCCAATCCAACCCCATGTAATGTAGGAATCTTAGCTGAAGCTTCTATGACAGACGGTCATCCAACCTTCCATGAATGAGAGTCCGAGGGAGACCGTTCCACTGTCAAACAGCTCTCACTGTCAGAAAGTTCTTCCTGATGTTGAGTCGGAATCTCCTTTCTTGTAACTTGAAGCCATTGGTTTGGGTTTTACCCTCCGGAGCAACAGAAAACAAGCTTGTTCCCTCTTCCATGTATCCCTGAAGGAGCGTCTCCACCCCCATCGTTCAGCCCAGACACTGAGGTCCAGCTCCAAGGGCCTTCTGGCGGTTCCCTCACTGCGAGAAGCCAAGTTGCAGGGAACCAGGCAGAGGGCCTTCTTGGTGGTGGCACCCGCCCTGTGGAACGCCCTCCCAGCAGATGTCGAGGAAATAAACAACTATCCGACTTTTAGAAGACATCTGAAGGCAGCCCTGTTTAGGGAGGCTTTTAATGTTTAATAGATTGTTGTATTTTAATGTTCTGTTGGAAGCTGCCCAGAGTGGCTGGGGAAACCCAGCCAGATGGGTGGGGTATAAATAATAAATTTATTATTATTATTATTATTATTATTATTATTATTCCATGTGACAGCCCTGGAGATATTTGAAGATATTTGTATCTCCTCTCAAGTATCCTCTTTTCTAGGCTAAACATGCCCAGCTCCCTCAACTGCTCCTCACAAGGCTTGGCTTCCAGACTCATCTCAGTTGCCCTCCTCTGCACACCTTCCAGCTTGTCAACATCTTAAATCAGGGGTGTCCAAACTTTTTTCAAAGAGGGCCAGGTTTGATGAAGTGGACATGCGTGAGGGCCGACCAAAGTTGTTGACCTTTTTTTAGTATTGAAGTTCTTAACCTTGTTGTAGGATACTGACACTGACTGGCCGGATTAGGCCCCCGGGCCGGACTTTGGACATGCCTGTCTTAAATTATGGTGGCCAGATCTCAACACAGGACTCCAGATGTGGTCCGACCGAGGCAGAATAGAGCAGTTCTATTGCTTCCCTCGATCTGGACGCTAGACTTCTGTTGATGCAGCCTGGAAGAGCGTTAGCTAATGTTCTCCATATTGCAACTCGGAGGCCTGTGCAAATCCGTTTCCCGTTCTCAGATTGCATAACGCATCCTCTGCGTTATTTTGCAAGATCTGTGGTTTCCTGGGCAGCTAAGTTCTCCCGGTTCAGCCGTGCCCCAAACCCGGCCAACTGTTCCTCCAGGAGACCACCATTCAGCTGCCATTCCGGACCACGAAACCCACGTTTGTTACGTTCTTTCAAGATACGAGGCGCTCCAAGCTTCCTCTGTCGCCGGGGCCGCGGTGCGCAGGCAGTGCGCTTGGCAGGAAGCAGGCTGAAGCATGTGCGAGGATGTTCCTGCCATGTGCCACAGCGCCTGCTTCCCTTCTGCAGCCACAGGCCCGTCGTTGTGGCCAACGTGGTTGCGCAGAAGGGTTAAGCAAGACTCGCTTCCGTTGCGCACATCCTGCCCGCCAGCTGCTTTTTGGTGAAATATCGCTAATGGACGCCGCCCCCCGTTTTTCTGCATGCTTTTGGGGGGGAGACAGGGCAGGTGTGGTCAGAGCAAAAAGCCAGCAAGCCGAAGTATCCTTAACTTGGTTCCTTGGCTGGGGTGAAAAGGAGACCACAACAGACAGGTAGCCATCTGTCATAAGAACATAATAGAGGTGGCGACTGAGTGAGCTTCGTGGCCTAGTGGGGATTCAAACCCTGGTCTCTCCCCGATACTGTTGTTGTTCAGTCGTTCAGTCGTGTCCGACTCTTCGTGACCCCATGGACCAGAGCACGCCAGGCACTCCTGTCTTCCACTGCCTATCTATCTATCTATCTATCTATCTATCATCTATCTATCTATCTATTTGCCTATTGTTGTTGTTTAGTCGTGTCCGACTCTTCGTGACCACATGGACCAGAGCACGCCAGGCACTCCTGTCTTCCACTGCCTATCTATCTATCTATCTATCTATCTATCTATCTATCTATCTATCTATCTATCTATCTGCCTATTGTTGTTGTTTAGTCGTTTAGTCGTGTCCAACTCTTCGTGACCACATGGACCAGAGCATGCCATGCACTCCTGTCTTCCACTGTCTGTCTGTCTGTCTGTCTGTCTATATCTATCTATAGCTATCTATCTATCATCTGCCTGTTGTTGTTGTTCAGTCGTTCAGTCGTGTCCGACTCTTCGTGACCCCCTGGACCAGAGCACGCCAGGCACGCCTATCCTTCACTGCCTCTCGCAGTTTGGCCAAACTCATGTTAGTAGCTTCGAGAACGCTGTCCAACCATCTCGTCCTCTGTCGTCCCCTTCTCCTTGTGCCCTCCATCTTTCCCAACATCAGGGTCTTTTCCCGGAAGTCTTCTCTTCTCATGAGGTGGCCAAAGTCTTGGAGCCTCAGCTTCAGGATCTGTCCTTCCAGTGAGCACTCAGGGCTGATTTCTTTAAGAATGGAGAGGTTTGATCTTCTCGCAGTCCATGGGACTCTCAAGAGTCTCCTCCAGCACCAGAATTCAAAAGATACTAGTCCAACATAATAATGTTTACGCCACTCTCACTGAATGCATGAGATGAACATGGTGCTGAATCCACGGGATGCACAGAGAGGACATTTGTGTACTTTTGAAGCTCAGAAGCATTTCATTTTCTCGATTTCAACCATAGGCAGATGAAGGCGGGCCGGTTGGAATCACATGAGTTAAATCAAAGCAAGGCATGAGATTCCTGCATTGCAGGGGGTTGGACTAGATGACCCCTGGAGGTCTCATCCAACTCTATGACGCTTAAAACCTCTTTGGTTTAGGATGCTCTCGCAAGATCTTGTGGGATGTGGATGCGTTTTAATCTGAATATTTTGTAATGTTCTGGGAATACATTCAGGCTAGTATCCCTGATGCGTTAGGGTACCCTACTACACCCTTAGAACCCAAAATATTTCTGCTGGATAATCTAAAAGATGTTATTCTGGAAAATAATCAACAAATCGTGTTTATAGCTGCCGCTAAGATTATAACACCAAAAATGCGGGGGTGGGGGATATAATCTCCTACTATACCTGAATGGATTAAGAACATTTTATCCATAGTAATTTACTTATTACAAAATAATATACATAGACCGGTGTAACAGGTTCATGGGGGAAAATGGACTCACTTTTCCTGCAAAGTTTTGGAACAACAAAATTAATGACAGCATCCAACTTTATGCTGCTTTCAACCTGCTGTGGCGGCATTTCTTCATCTTTGGTTTATTTTGTTTATTCTTAATCATGGGGAAAAATTAGGAATGCATTTTTAGAACTTTTCTGTGCTGTGTTCTATGCTGGATTCAGTGGGTGTCGTTTAATCTTTCGTGTCACTTTGAGTTGCGTGGGTTTCTAAAAACCAATCGATGTGTTTAATTAATAATAATAATAATAATAATAATAATAATAAGGTTTACATCTGACTTTCCTCTGGCCCTCTTTTCCAGGATTCTCCCACCTTCCCAACGGCCTGTACCCCTCATACATTCCTCTGAGCCACCTGGAGCCTCACAACAGCGGCAGCCCCTTGCTTGCTCAGCTGGGACAGCACAACCTCTTTGAGTCTCCAAAAGGTGAGTCGGGCTCCCCCCGCCCTTTGTTCGCTGCCCCCAACTGCCCCTGGGAAGCCCCCAAATGGCACGGATGCAGAACACACCCCTCTGGGTGCCTCTGGTCCCGAAAGTGCACCTGGGAATCATGAGGACTAGTAGCCTGAGACGGCTCCTGTCTTCTCTTTGAATTTGCTTGGTCCTCTTTTTTCCAGCTGCCTAAGCTGGTCGCCTGTTGCCTCCCATCTTGGGACATGAATTTCTGCACTGGGAGAAGGGCAGACTCCTATTTCTCCATCCAGAATCTGTTTCCAGATGTATCCTATTTATAAAAGACATCTGAAGGCAGCCCTGTTTAGGGAAGTTTTTAATACTTAATGCTGTATTGTTTTT
Source organism: Darevskia nairensis (assembly GCA_034642065.1). Lineage (NCBI taxonomy): Eukaryota > Metazoa > Chordata > Lepidosauria > Squamata > Lacertidae > Darevskia > Darevskia nairensis. Next base: position 40,496 of record JAWWNI010000983.1, read on the forward strand.
AACATTCGATTGGGAGCTGCCCAGAGTGGCTGGGGAAACTCAGCCAGATGGGCGGGGTACAAATATTATTATTAATTATTATTATTACTACTACTAGGGGAGGAGAAAAGCTTTTCTCCCTCCTTGATTTCCTCCTGAAACAGGCATAATTTCGAAGACTTCTGTCACAGAAGGCTCGGTCCATTTCAGGCAGTGGTACGCATGGTCTCCTCCCTCCTTATTTGCTCCCCACAACAACCCTGTGAGGTAGGTTAGGCTGAGAGAGGCAGCGACTGGCCCCAGGTCACACACTGAGCATTGTCATGGCCAGGTGGGGAATTCGAACCCTGGTCTCTCCCGGCTCTTAGTACGGCCCTATAAGCACCACGCCACACTGGCTGAATGTACTGTATATGGGACAAATATGGCGTTGAATGTATATGGGATGTGCATAGAGGCATTTGCATGGTACAGGATGAGTGCACCTCATATGCCATAAAAGGTGGGCTGGTTGAAATTGTGCAAGGAAAGCAGAAAGCTGAAACCCTTTTCCCCGCCGCCACCCCCCCGGCCGGGTCAACTTGGGGTTCCCCGGCACGCAACGATGTTTTGTTTTATTTTTCCATCTTTTATTATTACTGAATTTCAAAATGCTAACCCACGCGAAAAGGAAAAAGCAAGTATCTCAGGCATACAGAAGCTAAAGTAAATGGCAGTCATTAGGATCTGAAAACTCCCCCCCCAAAAAAACCCCCCACCAAAGCAAAATAATCTCTTTTCAATATCAGGAACTAACGGGGTACTAACCCAAGGCAAATTATAATACAGTGGGACCTCGACTTACGACGATAATGCGTTCCGACGCAATTTTCGTAAGTCGAAAACATTCGTAAGTCGAATCCCCATAGGAATGCATTGAGCGAAAAAAATTCGTAAGTCAAAAATTCGTAAGTCGAAATTCGTAAGTTGAAAAAATCCTATTAAAGCGACTGCGACTTCCATTCGTAAGTCGAAAAATTCGGTTGCGGTGGCCATTTTGTTTCTCCCGGAAGTCATTCATAAGTCGAAAAACACATAAATCGAATCGCTCGTAAGTCGAGGTCCCATTGTACACTTTACCATTAATGTCGCCGTGTTTGGCTTATTACATTAACTTGTTTACTTTCTGTGTTCTAGGGTACAGATGGCGTGAAATAAAAAGCCAAAACCCCCAAACCCATCTCTGCTCTCTATATGCCAATCTGTGCCATTAACACATCCCTGCCATGTTCTTCATTATTATGCATATACAATTAAGTCATGCCGGATTTCGTTGGCATTAGCACATTGTTTGGGTCCCCGTGGCATTCTGAATCTGTGCAATGACGTCCCCTTTGCAAGCTCTCCGCCTCGCTTGGGGTTGCCTAAGTCTGTTCCTTGTTTTGCAGATGGGTTTTATCTGGGCGGCCACACAGGGCAGCCCCCCCTGCACCCCCAGGGCCCCCCCTCAAGGACGCCAGCCGGCCACGGGCCCAGCGCCCTCCACCGCGAGAAGGAGCTCGGGCACCTGCCCAGGGCCTCGAAGGACAGCGCCAGGGACGTGGGCAAGGAGCGGGCATGCCGGGGCGAGGTCCTCCTGGCCGGCCCCAAGAAGGAGGGCAAGCCCCGGGAGGAGCCCAGGCCCCACAGCGTGGTGGACCTCACCCAGGACACCAAGCCCGACAGCGACAGGAAAGTGAGCGGCCCCGACAAGGGCGCCAGGGCCGGGGAGCAGCCGCTGCCCCCCTTCCTGGCTGAGCACGCGCCCAGCCGCGGCGCCCACGGCGGAGAACCAAAGCTCAAGAACCCGCTGCAGACCTCTTCGCTCAGCAACTGCAACGGCGGAGGGGACCCTCTGGGCAAAGCGCTGGGCTCGGAGCAGGACCGCTGCGCCAGGGACCCCGCCCGGCACGACGAGAACATGAGGCCTTCCTCGCACTCGGAGCGGCTGCGGAGGGGGGATGCCGGGGCGGGGGCCGCCGCTGCCGCCTTGCACGTGGGCTGCAGCTGCCCCTCCCCAGGCCAGCCGGGGAAGCTGGCCCCCGCTTCCTCTGCCTTCCCCCCGCAGCCGGTCCATTCCAACATGTACACCATCTTCCCTCTGGCCAAGGAGCCCGGCAGGGAGCACAAGGTCATCGCGCCCACCTTCGTGCCTTCCGTGGAGGCGTACGACGAGCGCAGCGGGCCCATCCAGATCGCCTCGCAGGCCCGGGACAACAAGGGGAAGGAGAAGGACCCCCCGGCCGCCCGGGTGGGCGTCCTCCAGGCCTTGCCCGAGAGGTGCCTGGGCGACGGCTCCCGCGGCCTGATGCCCCAGGACTTTGCGGCGCACGGCGACTCCAAGAGGATGGAGGTTCTGCGCGAGAAGGGCTCCGTCATCCGGGCCACCTCCACGGCGCTCAGGAAGCAGGGGCCCATGGAGACGTTCCTCAACAGGCCCCGGCTCAGCTCCCCCGAAAGCAGGGGAGACTTCCTCGCCTCCAAAGACTTGCTCAAGCCGGGCTTGGAGCCAGAGCATCGCTCCTGCGAGCGGGAGCGCTTTCCGCGGCCCAGCTGCAAGGACGCGGCGAAGATCTACGGCACTTTGGACTCTTCTTCTTCCTCCTCCTCCTCTTCCTCTTCGTCCTCCTCATCCCGGGGGCAGCACCTCGACCACGGCCAGCCCCCCAAGCCCTCCGAGCAGAAGTGGAAGCCTTTTGACATGGGCAACTTTGCCACCACGCAGATGGCCGTCTTGGCGGCGCAGCACAACCAGGCCAGCCGGGCGGAGGAGGAAGCCAAGAAGGCGTACCTCGACCCCGGAGGGCTGCAGAGGACCGTGGTGACGGCGACTCGGAGCGCAGAAGGCCTCCACCCTACCTCTCACGGAGAAGGCTCGGCCATGCAGAGCCTCATCAAGTACAGCGGCAGCTTTGCCAAGGAGGCGGCGGCCGCGCGGTCGGGCAGCGGCAAGAAGAGCCCCTTTGGCGGCTTGGGGCACATGAAGGCCGACCCCGCACTGCAGGCCTCGGCCAGGATCCAGCAGCTGCTGCCCCACCAGGCCAGCAAGCAGCTGAAGAAGGAGCCCGAGCGCCCCGAGAGCGCCAAGTCCTTTGGGCGCGAGAGCATCGGGGCGCAGGGGGAGGGGGAGGTGCGCCACCTCCCCGTGGGCATCGCCGTGGCCGTGGCGAGGCAGAAGGACAACAGTGGCGGCAGTGGCGGCAAGGTGGGGCCGGGGCTGGCGGACCGCGATCGCGCCCTCTCCCTGAGCAACGTCAAAGGTAGGTCACCCAATGGGGTGGGTAGCTGGCAGGGTGGATTTGATTTAAATCAAATTGATTTAAATCACAATTTAAATCACAATTTAAATCACTAGTCAGTAAGACTTGATTTAAATATTTTTTTTTTACAGAAAGACTCCTTCTTGCTGGTATAATCTTAATATTTACAACCATATGAAGGTTTCATTTTTGGAATAATAAATTTTCAGAGTGGTTTTTACAGTTATATAAAAAATTACTGATTTGGTTATACTACTAGAAATACATAGACAGATAATTATGAAATTATGGTGAGGTTTAAGAAGTTACCTAACTGTTTATATTTGGACAACTTTTCTGCTGTACTTTATTGGAAGGAGAAAAATAATCATTTCCTTAATAACCATTTAAACAATTTATTTAACTAAAACAATAACATGATAGCATATGTATCCATGTTTGTTAACTGATGTGGTTAAACATTTTTTTTTTTTTAAACTTAGACTGAGTTTTAGCACACTTGATAAACTTAAAACAAATCCTTATTTCCTGATGAATAGCCTTTGGACTACAATGTAACTTAAATAGAAGACTATATTTAGAAAGATTTTTCCTCCAATAGCATTTTATTTTAAAAATCCAATTTAAATCAAAAAAATCCGATTTAAATCAAAAAAATCCAATTTAAATTTAAAAAATCTGTTTTTTGTTTTTTTTAAAAATCATTGATTTTTATCCACTCTGGTGGCTGGCCATTCTCTGGCGGGGAGCGGGTGGGGAGAGGGTGTAGGTTGGGGAGAGAACCGAAGGCTCAGATCGTGCAACTCCCTACAATGCAGGAATTAGATCGGGGTCGGCAAAGTTTTGTGGCTTGGGTCCCCTTGCAGACGCCGTGGTGGGCCGGTGTGCGCGCGCATGCATACGCAAACGCTATTTCTGGCTTGGAGGAGGCGTGCACAGCTTCCTGTCGGCTGCAGGAGCTTCCTGCAGCCAATGGGAAGCCGGCCAGCGTTGCAGAAGGCGGTCCCCGCTCTGTGCCGGTTTAGGCCTTAGGTTGCCGACCCCTGAATTAGATGGGTCAGGCTGGGCGGGCGTTGCTTGTGGGGCTGTGTCCAGCGGGCGTGGCACAGCTGCTGTGGGTTCATAGATTCAGAAGGGCCCTCGGGGCTCACCCAGCTCACTGCCAAAGCTAGACATCTGTGGCTGAGGCTGGTGGCCGGACGTTGTAGTCCCAATGTCTAGGGGGTGTTAGGTTGGCCAAGACAGGTGCATTGTGCCTAGCAGGTGTGGGGTGATGCGCTGGGGGGCTTCTGTTGGTCGTGAGAGGGGGTCCATTTGCCAAATGGAACAGAAGCTTTGCACAAAATATTAGAGCGTGAATTATGTGTAGCAGCGCCGTGTCGAGGCGGAAAGCCTCTGCGGTGTTAATATCACTGGATGTAGCTCACAAAATTCAGACCATGTGATGTGTTCACCTCCCTCCACCGTGAGAAAAAGTGGAACCTCGGTTTTTGAGCATCTCTGTAGCCGAACATTAGAGCTTTCGAACGCCGAAAACCCGGAAGTAATTGCTTCCGTTTTCAAACGCTTTTCGGAGGTCGAACGGCTTCCGAGGTGTGTTTCTCCATTTTCTCAATCGAATTTGCCAGCCGCCCTTTGCGCCTCGGTTGTCGAACATTTCGGAAGTTGAACCGTCTTCTGGGACGGATTACGTTTGACAACCAAGGTTCCACTGTGTTGCCCACCGGCTAGTTTTTAAGTTTAGGAGTCCCACATGAAAAAATGACCCGTATTGTTAAAATGCGCACGGGATTTGGCTCAGGAAGGGATTTTTGCACACCGACTGAGGTTGCTGAGACTTGGGAAGGGCTGGCGCATGCATTGGAGTGTGAGAGAGGTAGAGCAGGGGTAGGCAACCTAAGGCCCATGGGCCAGATCCGGCCCAATCACCTTCTCATTCCAGCCCACGGACGGTCCAGGAATCAGTGTGTTTTTACATGAATAGAACGTGTCCTTTTATTTAAAATGCATCTCTGGGTTATTTGTGGGGCATAGGAGTTCGTTCATATTTTTTTCTTCAAAATATAGTCCGGCCCCCTACAAGGTCTGAGGGACAGTGGACCGGCCTACGGCTGAAAAAGGTTGCTGACCCCTGGAGCCAAGAGCGAAGGCATCTTAATTCTAGAATTTGCAGAGCGCTCCTTAAATTTATAGCCAAGAGGAGCAGAACTCCAGCCGGCCGAGGGGCCATTCCTCGCCGCCAGCTCGCAAGGCATGCGCCTCCCCATGCTCACTGCCTCTCCTTCCTTCCCTGGCCACGCCAAGATGCGCTGCTGATGCTCTCCGAGGCAGATGCGCTGGGCTTGGCGGAGAGCACCCTCCCTCCTTGCGCCTCAGAAAGGGAGAGGCAGACTTGGACGTATCCATCAGTCCGTCTGCCACCGACGGTCAGGCCAGAGCTTTTGTTCCGGGGCCTCGTTTTCTCTGGCAGCCGTCTCCCTGCTCTGCCTCACACCCGGTTCCCACAGCACACCCCCCTCCGGCCCATTGCTTTGGCTGGAGCCAGGAGATCTGGGGGGGGGGGCTGCGAGCCCACAGAGGGGATTTGTTTGTCTGAGCTGGTTTGGAGAAAGGGCCCCCCAACCCTTGCTCCACACCGCGGCCCGGCCGCCCTCCCCGGCTGCGTGAAACATAATTTACTGAGCAGAACTCGAAGCCTGCGAACAAGGCTTGCATTCTGCCAGGCGGCCGGGCGGTTGCTAGGCGATGGAATTGGCTTTCAGAAAGAAAACAAGGCCTGCCTTTCTCTCCAGCCACGTCCGCCCCCTTTCCCCTCGCCCCGGTGTGCCAAGAGACGTTTTCGCTAATGACATTAGTCCACTTGCGCCGAGTGGAGGGCGCTTGAATGCTCAGAGCCGTCCCCCCCCCTTAAGAGAAAAGCCCAGGGCTTTACTTGGCTAATCTCCTCTCGTATTTGGCAAGTAAACCTACACTCCTTTAATACAGGGGCATTGGTTGCCGAGGCAACGGGGGCCAGGGTTTCTCCCCACCCCTCTGGCTTTAGCCTGCGCATAACCGATTGAATTTCGAAGGCGCTCCGTGCGTCAAACGCTGGGCGTGTTTTATCGAGACAAGGCGGGCCATTGAGTTGCCGGAGACAATTGCCGGCTTGTAAATTGCAGGGGGGGCTATCCTGTTGCAGGAATGGGGTGGGTGACATTTATGAGCAAATTGGGGGGGGTCAGAGCGAGCGAGCAAAGAGTATGCTGGCTGTTATCTCCCCCCCCCCTTATTTGCAGTCAGGCTTCACAATGAACCGCTGCATCAACAAATAGTTTGGAATAATAATAATGTAGCTTGCAAAACTAAACACCACGCCAGTTGTTTGTTTGGTTTTCAAGCGGTCCTGGCCCACGCAGGAGTGGCAGGGAGTGTGTGTCTGCGTGCAGGAGACTGAGTCCAGACTGACTCCAACCCAGCAACCCTCCTGAGAAGCGGCCGAACATTTCATTAAATAAATGCGGGGTGGGTGGGTGTTAGTGTGGTGGGTGCGCCACTGCGGTGAGGGGCACCCCTGAGGCTGCCTGTTGGCTGGGCTTAGTTAGCAGGTGCAGAAATAACTCCAAATCAGCTGGCACCAAGCGTTCTGCATTTGGGTTGTGGACTCTGGCATGCGTTGCAGGGAAGGTTTGGTGCCGCTGGGCAAAGAGGTCACGCCCTCATATGCTCTCCATGTTTTCACCAGCAAAACCAGTGAGGTTTTTCGAAAAACTTTCGCAAGGGAGCCCTGTTTATAACGCAGTTGGAGCCCCGTGTGCATTTCGCTCAGTCGGCAGAGCATGATGCTCTTTTAATCTCAGGGCTGCGGGTTAGAGTCCCACGTTGGGCAAAAGATTCTTGCACTGGGAGAGGGTTGGGCTAGATGACCCTTGTCGACTCTTCCAACTCTCCTCTCCTCTGATTCTATGATTTCATTTCCTTCTGACCTCACTATTTACCACTCTGCAATATAGTGGTAAATATATATATAGTGGACACTGAGGTCCAGCGCTGAGGGCCTTCTGGTGGTTCCCTTACTGCGAGAAGCAAAGCTACAGGGAACCAGGCAGAGGGCCTTCTCGGTGGTGGCACCCGCCCTGTGGAACGCCCTCCCATCCCATGCCAAAGAGATAAATAACTACCTGACATTTAGAAAACACCTGAAGGCAGCCCTGTTTAGGGAAGTTTTTAATGTGTGATATTTTAATGTATTTTAGTGTTTGTTGGAAGCTGCCCAGAGTGGCTGGGGGGACCCGGCCAGATGGGCGGGGTAAAAATAATAAATTATTATTATTATTATATGTACCTACAACGCAGGATAGGACTTTGTTTTTCCTGCAAAAGGAGATCCCTCTGGAAATGGTGACTCTCCCTCCCTTCACACCAAGAGTCATTGCTTGTAGCCTCTGTGCTTCCCAATCTCTATTTGCTGGGATGGCCCTCACCTTATTTTTTAGAGGGCAGAAAACATCTGTACAGTGGACGCTTGGGTTGTGAACGCGATCCGTACAGGAGGCTCATTCGCAACCTGCAGCGTTTGCAACCCGCGCTGCTGCGTCTGTGCACGTGCATGACGCAATTCGGCGCTTCTGCACATGCGCAAAGCGCGATTTAGCGCTTTTGCGCATGCACAAGCACCAAAACCAGGAAGTAACGCTTTCCGGTACTTCCGGGTTCGGTGTGTCCGTATCCCGAAAACGCGCAACCCACAGCGAGTGCAAACTGAGGTATGAAGGTACCTAGAGAATCAGCAACAGATGTTCTCCTTGATTTGGTTTAAAAACCACCACCACCTTTTTGGGGATGCCTTGTTAAAATGTTAGCTAGACTCGTCATACCAAACCTTCAGCAGAATGAGCGACAAATTCAGCAGCGGAGAGCGTGAAGTCATACACATTTCCGTCTCCAGAGGGCAGAGGGACTGTAAGAATCTCTGGGGAATAATTGCGTCATGCACCTCGTCCCTCCAAAAATGCATGACCGTTGAACACCAAAACACCAAGCAGCTGCCTGAGTTTCTCTAGCATACCTAGTCTCTTCAATCGGAAGGTGGGCTGTTTTCTTTTCCTTTAAATTAGCGCAAAGCAGGACTCTGCAAATCCATGCCACATACTACAGCAGAGGCTGTTTTAGGAGCCTTCGGCTCCAGTAGAGTTGGAAGCAACCCCCAAGGGTCATCTAGGGTCAACCCACTGCCAATGCACAAATCACAGCTAAAGGTGGGGAGAGTGACAGAATCGTGGTGTGAGAATCATGCCCCACTTTTTGTCTGCAGAAGGTGGGCTCTCCCTTCCCAGTTACAGGTAGATAGCCGTGTTGGTCTGTCATAGTCAAAACAAAATAAAAAATTCCTTCCAGTAGCACCTTAGAGACCAACTAAGTTTGTTCTTGGTATGAGCTTTCGTGTGCATGCACATGAAAGCTCATACCAAGAACAAACTTAGTTGGTCTCTAAGGTGCTACTGGAAGGAATTTTTTTATTTTCCCTTTTCCAGTGCGCCCGCTTGTCTGATTTGTGAACCTTTCGGTCTTCATTCCCTTTATTCTTGGGAGTCTGTGCACATCAAAACCAGATCAAAAGCGTATCTCTCTGCTTAATGAATTTAAGACTTCTAAACATTTTAGGACTGTAGTATGCATGCCAATTTCTTTCTTCAAGTGTGCATATGAGGCATTGAAATGTGAAAGAGCAGCATATTGTACTTTTTGTCCATCAAATAATTTTTGAAGAGAAATCTAAAAGTGCACATGCAGTTAATGATGCCATTAAAATGTGCTGATAGCTATTTTCTAAATATAAAGAGCTATACAAGTTTTGTTCTTCCCTGGTCTGCTGAACAGGGCAGTTTACTTCTCTAATTCTGAGACTGCCTTGAATCTGCTCCTTCCCAGCATCCTAGACTCACTTTTCCGAGTGCAAGGCTGCAATCCTAATCCCATTTACCTGGGAGTAAACCCCATGGAAGTGAACAGGATTTACTTTGGAGTAGACATAGGGTTATGTTGTTAATCTGCCCCTCGCTTCCTCCAATCCTATTTTAAAAGCAATTAGGCAGAGTTTACTTAGGTGTTTACTGGTGTTATTTAGTAGGAAGCTACCGGGATTAATGATTTTTAAACCACTATTTTGCATTGACCAACTGGTTTTTGCAATAATATAGTGGATGCATTTTTTACATTTCCAGGGTTGTCAAGCCACTGAGCGAAAGATCAGGGATGTGGGAATGTTGCAGTATAAGCAAAGAGGGCTGGTTTTCTGGCACTGTGAATATCTTTTTTTCTTTACCTGAATGGCATTATGTATTTGTATCTTTCATCCCAGGAGCTCAAGGCTGTATATATAATAATAATAATAATAATAATAATAATAATAATAATAATTTATTATTTATACCCCGCCCATCTGGCTGGGTTTCCCCAGCCTCTCTGGGGGGCTTCCAACAAAACATTAAAAATACAATCTCTCTCCCCCCCCCTTAAAACTTTCACAGCAGTCCTTTGAGGTAGGCTAGACTTGGAGTAGGGATGCTGGTGGCGCTGTGGTCTAAACCACAGAGCCTAGGGCTTGCCGATCAGAAGGTCGGCGGTTCAAATCCCCGCGACGGGGTGAGCGCCCATTGTTTGGTCCCTGCTCCTGCCAACCTAGCAGTTCGAAAGCATATCAGAGTGCAAGTAGATAAATAGGTACCACTCCGGCGGGAAGGTAAACGGTGTTTCCGTGCGCTGCTCTGGTTCGCCAGAAGTGGCTTTGTCATGCTGGCCACATGACCCGGAAGCTGTCTGCGGCCGGCTCCCTCGGCCTATAGAGCGAGATGAGTGCCGCAACCCCAGAGCCGTCCGCAACTGGACCTAACAGTCAGGGGTACCTTTACCTTTACCTTTAGACTTGTAGTCTGTAGCCCAGACACCAAAGTTGTGAAACTGCATGTACTTAAGAGTATTTTCTGGTTGTTTTTATTTATCAGGGTTGCCAACTTTTCTTTGTTTTTGTATTCTGTAAATATTCAGACTCCGAAGTCTTGCAGTTAAAACAAAGGGTGGGGGGTTGGGGGCCTGTTTCGTGGCACTATATATTTAGAGCTTGCTTTTCCTCCCAGGAGCCTTCCCCACCTTCCCCTTTTATCTTTGCGACAGCCCTGTGAGGTAGGCTAGGGGAAGTTAATACATATGCCTAAGGAGCAGTTCCTGCCAATAGATTGCAGGTGAGGGAGGTGCAACCCAGGAACAGTTTACCAGGCCCAGCGAAATCCTGCTGGCATCCCTGCGAGTGAGAACTGCAGCCCATCGCACAAGCTTTCTTGTTTCATGAAAGCAGTCCTCTTATCAGGGGGACAAAATCAGTCCCAGAAGCAAATGATACACTTCCCGGCTGGGTTGTGTGAATCAGTCTTGGTTCTTCGCGACATTGAGTCTTGTGTGATCCAGAAGCTTGCACACCTTCACGCCAACCTAAACTGTCTCCTGGTAGATACCTAATGCATAGCTTCCGGCGGGCCTGACATTGACATGTGGCAACTGCCTGCAGGACCTACAGCCTCAAAAATTCCCAGGCGGCTGGGCCTGGAAGCCAACATTTTGATGCCCTGCAGTGCTTCCTGACGTGAGATTGCTTTGAGACATGGTGGGGAATTGGAGGAAAGTGTTTTGGCTTCACATTAATTTCCCACAATGCGCTGAACTGGTGTGTCAGAGGGCACTGTGGGAATTTTAAACGCCAGCTCCCAACTGCTGTTACTGCCACCACCAAGTCTCTTATCCACAGAAAACAGAAGCTGGCTGACTTTTTTGCTTCCATTTTGCCAAATCAGTTAAATTAGTCCTAATTCTTCCTTTTTAAATTTTATTTGGCATTTACCGTATTTTTCGCTCTATAAGGCGCACCTGACCATAGGATGCACTTAGTTTTTAGAGGGGGAAAGCCCCGTTTTTTGAGGATCAGCTCAAAGTTGTTGAGCTTACTTTGCAAAGGGAAAAAACCCTGTTTTATGGGGTTTAACTCACAGTTCTGCAGCTTCAGGAAAGGGAGCCATTTCTACAGTTTCCAGACAGATAATCTAATCAGCCAGTCACATGTCGCTGGGGAAACAGCCTCCCTCTGCAAGGGGGCGGAGCTGGAATCTCTCCCTTATCTCTCTCCCAGATCCTTTGCTGAGCATTTGGAAAATCCACTGCTTTCGGTGGCGGCTTGTGGCTTTTGGCTATTGGGAGCGTTGGCGCCGTGAGCCGACTCAAGCTGTCCCCCCCCCCCTTGCTGCAAAGCGACAGGGAGTTCAAGGATTACGGCTAGTCCGCGAGCTCCGCTGGATCCCTGGAGTCTCCACTACCCTGTGGAGGGTTTTTCGGGGGGGGGGGGGCGCTTAGCCCTAGCACTCTCCCCCAGTGCCAGACAGCCTGGAGACGACACGGAGCGCCCTGCCATGCCTCCGCAGCAGACCGGAAGTCCCACCAAGTCAACCTAACCGGGTCGAATGATTTAGGAGGGGTCCCATCAGGACATAGATTTGCACCCTAAGTTGGTCTATGGCCTTCCCACAAAGAACCCTGGAAACCGCAGTTCTGTGGGAGTGGGATGGAACTAGAGCGCTCGGCACCCCCCCAATCCCCCCGACGTTGATCTTGCTCTCTTGCCAACTGTCCTCTGCTCGTGACTTCCAGGACACGGACGCTCCAGCGAGGACTGTGGGGATGACCGCCCGCGCCACCGAGACAGCCACCTCCTGGCGAGTCGTCTGGAACGAGACCAGGAGAAGCTCCTCAGGTGACGTCCCTTTGGGTGGGCTGCGTGGAGCGCAACTTGCGCTTGGGGGAGCTGCTCGGCAGCTGGGGGTCCGGGAACGTTGGACTGCAGGGAAGACCTGGGCACGGAGGGCAGTGGCTGGGCGGCTTCTTCACAATCCCGTGTCTCTGTTTGGTGGGGGAAGGAACGGAATGGGGGTGGTAGGAATGCACCTGCCGCTAAATAGCTGCTTCTGGGAAACAGGAGGTGTTGCCCCCCTATCCTGTTTTGGGGCTTCCGATTGGGGCATCTGGTTGACCACTGTGGAAAACTGGATGCTGGACTAGATGGGGTCTCTCTGGTCTGTTCTCCTTCTCCTTCTCCTTCTCCTTCTCCTTCTCCTTCTCCTTCTCCTTCTCCTTCTCCTTCTCCTTCTCCTTCTCCTTCTCCTTCTCCTTCTCCTTCTCCTTCTCCTTCTCCTTCTCCTTCTCCTTCTCCTTCTCCTTCTCCTTCTCCTTCTCCTTCTCCTTCTCCTTCTCCTTCTTCTCCTTCTCCTTCTTCTCCTTCTCCTTCTCCTCCTCCTCCCCCCCCTCCTCCTCCTCTTCTTCTTCTTCTTCTTCCTCCTCCTCCTCCTCCCCCCTCCTCCTCCTCCTCTTCTTCTTCTTCTTCCTCCTCCTCCTCCTCCTCCTCCTTTCTCTTCCCTGCTCCTCCTCTTTTTATTCATATATATCCCGCCTCCCCCCCCCAACCAGAACTCAAGGTGGCTCACATATAGATGAGAACATGTAAAAGGTTATAGTTAATGAGCAATTAAGCTACTTGTGGGGTTAAAGCAATACAAAAACCAGATTCGTTAAAATACAGATAATAAAACAGCAAAGCTCTTTCCTTAAAAAGCAGTCAGTTCCCAAAGGACTGCCAGAATAATAATAATAAAAATCTTTGCCTGCCAGCGGAAGGGAGCAAGTCTGGCCTCCCTAAGGAGGGAGTCCCAAAGCCTTATGTTCTTGGTCTAATTCCCGTGCCTTGAAATAAATGTCAGCTCTATAATACGCCCCCAGTATAGCAGTGCATCAAAGTTTTAAAGGTGCTTTCACTATTTTATCACTTGTGGGCTACTTTGGGAGGGTGGTCAGAATACACATTTAATAAACAAATGTGGAACTTGAAATTCAGATTATTATTTTTTTAAATAGCATAATGCATTTTAAGCTGTGGTTATGATTAATTTGGTATAGGGTACCATAATGGCACTTCCCGGCACTTTATAACAACACCGGAGGGCAGAAAGTATCTACAGTTACTCTGACCCCCCAACGAAACAACAAAAAAGCCAGCCCACCCCCCAATTTGGGCAGCTTAGGGTTGCATAGAACGGATATTTAAGGGTGTGCTGGAACTGTGGAACTGAAAGCAAATTCCTGGGTTGAGCATGTGCCCAGGGAAAGATGTACGTAGTGCCCAGAATTGGGCACAGGCCTCCAGGTGTGGTCTGAGCAAGGCAGAATAGGGCAACGCTATGATTTCCCTTGATCAGGACTATACAGTGGACGCTTGGGTTGCGAACGCGATCCATGCGGGAGGCGCGTTCACAACCCTCGCCATTGCATCTGCGCACATGCGTGATGCAATTCGGCGCTTCTGCGCATGTGCAAAATGTGATTTAGTGCTTCTGTGCGAGTGCCAAAACCCGGAAGTAACCCGTTCCGGTACTTCCGGGTTCTGCGCATTCGCATCCTGAAAACACGCAACCCGCAGCGAACGCAACCCGAGGTATGACTGTACTTCTGTTGATGCAGCCTAGAATAGCTATAGAGCCCTTGTGGCTGATGGGTGTTATAATCTAAACACTTGGCGGGCACCAGCTTGGCCAAGGCTTCCCTCGCTCCTAATCCTTTCCCTCGTCTTTCCTCCCCTTAGAGAAAGCAAAGAGCTGGCCGACTTCGCGCGGATACATCCTGCCGGCTGCGCTGCGAACGGTTTGAACTCCAACCTCATGGTGACTGGGGGCCCTCCCTTGACTGGCTCAGGGCGGTGGTCTGCCGACCCGGCATCCCACCTAGCGACTCACCCATGGCTGCCCAGGACCAGCAGCTCCTCGATGTGGTTAGCGGGGCATCCCTACGGTGAGTGCGGGGCAGAGGTTCCGCTCGCTGGCGGGATCGCAGGATTTGACCGGCACCTACCGAACTGAGGGGCAGGTGGGTGGGCAGGTAGAAGGTCTCTTAGGGGCAGCATCCGTGTGGGCAAATAATCTGTGAAGGCCTCATCTGGAGCAGTTTTGTTCCAGCGGCACCATTTCCTGGACTGCTGTTTCCAAAGACAGGGGGGCAGGTCATCCATCCATCCATCCATTCATTCACTTATATGCCACCTTTCATTGGAAGATCACAGGGCGGTTCACAATATACAGTAGTCCCTCGACTTACGAATTTAATCCGTTCTGAATGGACATTCGTAGGTCAAAAAAAACCGTAAGTCGATTTCCCATAGGAATGCATTGGGAGAAAAATATTCGGAAAAATTCGTAAGTCGAAAAAACCCGCATCTAAAATTCGTAAGTCGAGGAAACCGCATCTAAACCGGCAACGATTTCCATTCGGATGTCGAAAAACTTGTAGGCGTGCGGCCACTTTTTTTCATTCGTAAGTCGAAAAATACGGATGTCGAGTACTTCATAGGTTGAGGGACCACTGTACCATATTGGCCCCAATATAAGCGCACCTTGAATATAAGCCACACCTTTAAAATTCAAGGGGGAAAAGACAATACCCGAATATAAGCTGCTCCCTTAAAATTCCACACCCGTTCTGTTTTACCGTATGTGTCAAGGATGCCCCGCCTGTTCAGCGGAAAGTGGCGGCGGACCCTTTAGCACACAGAGAGCCCCAACACCTCTTGGACAGCAGTGAGGAGGGAGGGATGAGAGGCGAGCGGGTGGAGAGGGGCTCGGTAAGGCTAAAGAGCCCTTGCACTCACGTCGTCCAGCTGGACAGGAGGGGAAAGCGCCAGTTCCGTCGCCCCAATTGTGCAGAGGGGTGAAACGTAAGGAGAGTAGGAGGAGGGGACTAGGGGTGCCTAAGTTCTTACGTTGGGGACGGAGCCGGAAGGGGCCACTCCCGGATTCTGCTAGCGATTGAGACGGTCATGAACTTGGTTACTCTGCGCTGTAAATAGTTTGCACAATAGACCTGTTAAAAGACAGGACGGACTCAAGCCTCGTTACTCTTGAGTAGCCATCACACGGACCTTACAGTATGTCTGTTTCAGCAGCGATATCATAAAAGCCAATTTTTTTAAGGTCGCGAATTTAAGCCGCACTTTAACTTTGCATGGTCAGAATTTTGAAAAAAAATGCAGCTTATATTCAGGCCAATACGGTATAAACACAAAAATGCATAGTGTAGTAACAGACTTAAACAATACCGCCCCCCCCCTGCAGTTTAAAAGGCCATAGATGGTTTAATTAGCCAAAGGCCTGGGAAAAGAGGAAGGTTTTCCCCTCGCACCTCAAGATACGTGGTGAAGGCGCCAAGAGAGCCTCGAGAGGGAGAGCATTCTACAAATTGGGAGCCACCACAGAAAAGGCCCCGTTCTCGTCTTGCCACTGCGGAGGAGGCACACGAGGAAAGGCCTTGGATGGTGATCACAGGATCTGGGGCGGTTCAGATGGGGAGAGGTGGTCCTTGAGAGAATTAAACGGTCCGGAGCCATTTAAGGCTTTATAGGTCAGAACCAGCACTTGGGATTGGGCCCGGAAATTGATTGGCAGCCAGGCTGGGCTCAGTGTAATATACTCGGCCACCGAATTCTGCACCGGCTGAAGTTTCCGAACCGTCTTCCGAGGCAGCCCCACGTCTAGTAATCTCTCGTCATTTTCCTCTCAGGTCTCAGCCACCCTTCATTGCACCAGGGCATGACTCCCGGCTTCCCCGCTGGCATGGGGGGAGCGCTCCCTTCCGCCTACCAGTTTGCCAGGGACCCTCAGTCTGGCCAGCTTGTCGTGATCCCCAGTGAGCACCTGCCGCACTTTGGTGAGTACCTCAGCGAGGAGGGGGGGCTTGAAAGGCTCTTTTCTGGGACGGGGGAGCTTTATGGGTGCTAGGTCTCTCAAGAGCCCAGGGCCCAAGCCACGGCTCTTCCCCATTCTTCCAGCTTGGCCCTAAGGTCATGTTCCCCCAAACCTCGCTCAGCTGTCCATCACGGATGGGCAGAGTTCAATCCTGTTAGGGCAGAGCGTTCAAATCCTGCGGGGATCCTTGCAGCCAGAAGGATTGAGCCCTCTGTTTATCAGCTGGCGAGAAGTGGAGGGTTGAGTCCCCTCTGGACAACTCTTGTGGGTCAGCTTTGACAGACAGGTCAGATCACCCACCTATCAGACACCTTTTATTTAAAATCAGGGTAGATTTGATTTAAATCAAACTGATTTAAATAACGATTTAAATCATGATTTAAATCACGATTTAAATCACTAGCAGGGTGGATAAAAATCAATGATTTTTTTTTTAAATCAAAAAAATCTGATTTAAATAAAAAAATCAGATTTTTATTTAAATCAGATTTTTTTTTATTTTTTTAAAAATCAAAACCCTTGTGGTCCCTCCCAACTCTATGCTTCTATGAACATGTTGTGGTTTTTTGGTTTTTTGAGTAGCGGTATTGTTGTGACTTCCTGTCCGCCTTGTCTCCCTCCGCAGCGGCGGAGCTGATGGACCGTGCCCCGCCTCTCTGGCCCGCCATGTACCCCCCGGTGAGGAGCTCCCTGCAACACGCGCAGCAGCTGCAGCTCCTCTCTCACCAGCAGCTGATCCGCCAGCACGAGCTCTACATCTTGCAGCAGCAAGCCGCCCACGCCATGGAGCTCCACCGCAGTGCCCAGCTGGTGGTAAGTCCCCAAAACTCACAACGCGCTCTGGCGACGCGAAAGGCCCAAACCACACCGGAGTTTTCTCCTTTCCGAAGCGGAAGGAACCGGCGTTGCCCGACGAGGTGCCCCCTCAATGTTGGACACAACTCCCACCATCCCCGACTGAGAGCCAGTGTGGTGTAGTGGTTAAGAGCGGTGGACTCGTAATCTGGTGAACCGGGTTCGCGTCTCCGCTCCTCCACATGCAGCTGCTGGGCGACCTTGGGCTAGTCACACTTCTCTGAAATCTCTCAGCCCCACTCACCTGACAGAGGGTTTGTTGTGGGGGAGGAAGGGAAAGGAGAATGTGAGCCGCTTGGAGACTCCTTTGGGTAGTGATAAAGCGGGATATCAGATCCAAACTCTTTTTCGTCTGCTTCTGACCTCCGGAGTTGCAATCCAAAACACCCTGCCGGCCCCTGGTTGGGCTGGTTGTTGCTTGAAGGTTGGCCTGCCACATTCATGAGCTTCTCTGGATAATAATAATAATAATAATAATAATAATAATAATAATAATACATTTTTATTTATACCCCGCCCTTTCCGATTTAAAAACCGGGCTCATGGCGGCTAACAACAAATATAAAACATTGATTAAAAACGACTTTAAAAACAGCTTAAAAACAGCATAAAGTACAACATAAATGTAGCATCGCCAGGGCTAACTGGCCAAGTTAATCCTGCTAGGGCCAGCAAGGAGACCAGGGAAGAGTTTAAATGTGGGGTCTCAGAAGGGTTTCTTCATAGAAAAAGGGAAGGGGAAAAGGAATGAAGGAACGGGCCAGGCGGAATAGCTCTGTCTTATAGGCCCTGCGGAAGGAGGTCAAGTCCCGCAAGGCCCTAGTCTCGTGGGACAGAGCATTCCACTAGGTTGGAGCCAACACTGAAAAGGCCCTGGCGGAGGGTAATCTGGCTTCTTTAGGGCCCAGGACACCTAAGCTATTATTAAGAGCAGCCACAGAGCCTCTTTTCACAATCCACCCCCCCCCCATGTCAAGGTTGAGCTGTGGCAGCGGGGGGACCCAGTACTGGGGGGGCAGCAGCATTCCTTGCGCTTGCCGGCCAGCCCAGCCTTCCCTGCTGCAGTGGTGGCAGCGGAGGGACCTAGCTCCGGGGGCGGGGACATTCCTTGCCCACTTTATTTAATCCCGCGATCGACCTGTCGATCGCGGTAGACCGGTTGAACATGTCTGGGATAGAGTAACTATAATATGAAGCATAAATTGAAATTTTGAGGGAACCAGGGAGGGAGGGGAAGTCGTAGTTGGAACAATCACTGGCTAAATTTGAAGCGTTGTCAAATTGTTTATTTGTTGAAAAATTGTAAATAAAATTATTTTAAAAATATTTGCAGATCCACGCACAGTGGTGAATTCCGGCAATTCGTAAAACGTTGTACATCTGCATTGCTTATTTACATTCTATATCAGTGATGGCTAACCTTGACACCCCAGATGTTTTGGAACTACAACTCCCATCATCCCTAGCTAACAGGACCAGTGGTCAGGGATGATGGGAGTTCTAGTCCCAAAACATCTGGAGTGTCAAGGTTAGCCATCACTGTTCTATATAATTCACACGCCGCTTGCTTGTTGCAAAAAACCTCAAAGCGGTTTACAAATAAATAAACAAATAAAGCAAACGAAACTGAGAAAAAATTCACAAAAACGGTTACAAACAAGAGTTAGTTGCTAAAGCAAATTGAAACTGCCTCCATTTTCTAAGGTCAAAATTCAGCTCTGCGCAAGTAACGAGCCGCCACTTTTATTTTCTTAATGCCCTAATTATTCTTTTACACCCTTCTCTTCCCCCCCCCCCATGCAGGAGAGGTTAAAAGCGAGCGAGCAGCGGGCAGAGATGGAGGAGAAGATGTCCAAGCGGCATCTGGAGGGTGCCAAGCCCGGCCTCGCCACCTCCGGCTCGGGCCTCCTGCGCCGGAAGCCCCCCGTCCTGTCGCCCAGCACCTCTGCCTCCTACAGCAAGGCCGTGAGTCCGCCTGCCCTGTCCCCCAGGGCATCCCCTGTGCCCGTCCTCAAGGCGGAGGTGATCCAGAAGATGGAGGAGCCCCCCATGCAGCCGGCCTACTCCTACCCTGCCACCCCCATCTCCCACCCTTCCAGCCCGCCCCCCACTTCTCCGCCCCCGGCCCCCGCCATCCCCCCAAAGGAAGAGGAGGAGCCCGACAGCGCCGAGAAGAAGGAGATGGAGAAGGAAGCTTCCAGCCCCTACCAGGCTTTGTTCCCAGGTAAGAGAGCCCAGCCCTGGGCAGGGAGCCCCCTTGCGCTTTGATCCCGGCATCCTTGTCTTTGCCGCTTCCTGCGCCGAATCGCGTCGTGCACATGCACAGACGTGATGCTTCATGTTACGTGTTGCTCATGTTGCGAACGGGGCCCCTTTGCAACATGAGGTACCACTGTATTTGTTTGTAGGGCGGGGTGGTGGTGGTCCTTGGGCCTCCTCCTTGCTTTCTGGCCATGATCCCAGCGTCTCTCTCTCTCTCGCCCTGCAGAGATTCCTTCGGGATACCCATTCCAGGCCCTCCCAGCTTCCTTCCGAAGACACTACCCATACCTTCTCCAGCCAACGGCAGCCTCGGACGCCGATGGCTTGGCGCCCGATGTCCCGCTGCCCGCTGGGGCCCCCGAGGGCCTGGCCCTTTCCCCAGAGGTCAAGCCCACCCACCTCTCCCCGTCCAAAATCGTGAAGCCCATGCGGGCGGACGAAGAGGAGGAGGAAGAAGAGGAGGAGGAGCAGGAGGAGCCTCTGGAAGAACGGGTGAAGACAGAGCTGGAGCTGGACACAAACCACGAGGGCGTCATCTGCAAGCAGGACGTGGGAGCTCTGGACCTGGCGGCCTCCGTGGCTCGCCCACTCCAGGACGTGGGTGGCCGGGGGCTCCTCATGTGCCACGGCAAGGCCTTGAGCAGCTTGAGGCACGAAGAAGAAGAGGAAGAGGAGGAAGAGGGAGAAGCTCTTCAGGACTGCCAGCCTGTGTACGAAGCAATGGCCTGTCCTGTAGAACTGGAGAGCCAACCGGAGGCTGCAGGCTCCGACACTTGCCCCGTCCACATCGACTACGAAGGTGCGTTGCTGCACCGGCCCGCTGAGCAGGCGGAGGAGCCGTCCCTTTCCCTGGAGCTGCCTCACATCCGTTCTCCGCAGGGGAGGGAATTCCCCGTCCTCCTTCCGGAAGAGGAAGAGGAGCCGCTCCCGGAGAGGCCCTGCTGCGGGAGCGAGCCGGTCTCCTGCCTCGTCTCACCCCTGGATATCAAGCCGGACGACCCCCTGGCCGGGATGAATGCCCTGGTGGCCGCCGCCGAGTTGCCCCAGGCGTGCCCGCTGCTGGTGGGCGACAGCGTCACCCAAGAGGCAGTGGTGAACCTGGAGGTGTCCTCTAGCCTGTCCCCGGAACACACTTTCCTGCAGGGGATCACGCTGCTGAGCGAAATCGCCGAGCTGGAGCTGGAGAAGAGGAGGCAGGAGGCAGAAGGTGGGTTTGGGGGGCAGAGGGCTGCGTTCCTTGCGCTCAGTCTTGGTAAACATGCATGGGCTTGGACTGCAAAAGTCCGGCTGAATGAGTATCTGATGCTGCCTCTCTGCAGAGTCAGATCACTGGTCCATTTACCCAGGATTGCCTCCTCTGACTTAGCAGACGCCGGAATCACAGGCACGCGTCTTGCTCGTCCCCAGCTGCCCAAGATGCTTTTGAACTGGGGAGGACGGGGGCTGCATCATGCAAGGCACCTTTTTTGCCTCTGAGCCATGGCTCCTCTCTCTCTTTTTTTAATAATCTATTTACGGAATTTTCCAATACAAATCACAGCAAATCACATTGAAATTATTCCCAATTACATTTCAAATTACAATCCAAATTAATTACAGTGGGACCTCGACTTATGAGCGATTCGACTTACGTGTTTTTCGACTTACGAATGACTTCCGGGAGAAACAAAATGGCCGCCGCAACCAAATTTTTCGACTTACGAATGGAAGTCGCGGCCGCTTTTAATAGGATTTTTTCGACTTACGAATTTCGACTTACGAATTTTTTTCGCTCAATGCATTCCTATGGGGATTCGACTTACGAATGTTTTCGACTTACAAAAATTGCGTCGGAATGCATTATCATCGTAAGTCGAGGTCCCACTGTATACAAATCCCAATTAAAAGAAACATTCCAATTATGCCTAATTATAATAATAATTTTTTCTATATGGACTTCCCATGCCTCGGACGCCGGAGCTTCCCTGATCACCTTCATCGATTGCTTTTAAAAACTCTTTCCTATACAGTGGTACCTCGCCTAACGAAGATAATGCGTTCCGACGCGATCGTCGTTAGGTGAAAAAATGCATTCCGCGAATCCCCATAGGAACGCATTGGGGAAAAATTCATTAATCGAAGAAATCCTATTCAAAAATTCGTTAGTCGAAGAAATCCTATTAAAAGCGGCCGCGACGTCTTTTCTTAAGTCGAAGAAATTCATTTCCGGCGGCCATTTTGTTTTGCCGGAAGTCATTCGTTAGGCGAAAAAGACGTTAGCCGAGTTATTCGTTAGGCGAGGTACCACTGTATTTCCACAGCCGCTGATATATGCCAGCAAGCAGGCTAAATTATAATAAACAATGTCTCTGTGTGGATGAGGTTGATCTTCTTAATTCCAAATGCCACCTTCCGACCATCTCCATCTTCTCGTCCTGTTGTTCACCAAACTTCTTCACGCTGCTACTCTCCCCCGCTTGCTTTGCACATCCCCCTTTCCAGGAGTGCCAGTCTCTAATATAAATCAAATTTCAATAAACAACCAGAACTGGCTTCTCCCTATGGAGTAGTGCTCTGCCTCACGGGCTCCCCACACCGATTCAAGAGCCATGGCTCCTCTCAAAGGCAAGGTGCGTTTGGGGGTGCGAGGTCAGGAACAAGGCCTGGGTCATTGCAAGGAACTGGAGAGGCTATGCTCAAAGGCACATGCGCTGTACAGCCTTATGAGGGAGTTGGGTATGTTTAGCCTGGGCGACTGAGAGGTGACACGAGAGCCACCTTCAGGTATCTGGAGGGCTGCCGCGTGGAGTAAGCTAGTTTTCTGCTGCTCCAGACGCCGGGACCCGAACCAATGTACAGTATTTTCCTGCGTATAAGACTACCTTTTAACCCAGGAAAATCTTCTCAAAAGTCGGGGGTCGTCTTATATGCCGGGTCGTATTTCTTATACGGCAAGTATATCCCAAACTCTATATTTTAACTGGAAAAGTTGGGGGTCGTCTTATACGCCCAGTCGTCTTATATGCCGGAAAATACGGTATTCAATTTACAAGAAAGGACTAAACATTAGGAATAACTTCCTGACATAAGGAGCCGTTCGACAGTAGTACTGACTCCCAAGAGAGGTGGTAGACTCTCTTTTCTTGGAGGTTTTTAAGCAAAGCTTAGAAGGCCATCTGTCAGGGCCAGTGTGGTGTAGTGGTTAAGAGCGGTAGACTTGTAATCTGGTGAACCGGGTTCGCTTCCCCGCTCCTCCACATGCAGCTGCTGGGTGACCTTGGGCTAGTCACACTTCTCTGAAGTCTCTCAACCCCACTTACCTCACAGAGTTTTTGTTGTGGGGGAGGAAGGGAAAGGAAAATGTTAGCCGCTTGGAGACTCCTTCGGGTAGTGATGAAGCGGGATATCAAATCCAAACTCCTCCTCCTCCTCTTCTTCTTCTTCTTCTTCTTCTTCTTCTTCTTCTTCTTCTTCAGGGATTCCTTAGCTAAAATTTCAGGGGTTCCTATGATCGCTCTCCTTGGGCCCCCTCTTAACTGTTGGTTCACTGTATGCCATCATTTGCTCTTACCACTGAACTAGGTCAGTTACGGCTTGCTCAAACTATAGTTTTCTTGGAATGGCCAGGCGCCCCCCTAGACCAGCTTCCTGTTCTCGCAGGTACCTAGGACAGTGATGGCTAACCTTGACACTCCAGATGTTTTGGAACTACAACTCCCATCATCCCTAGCTAACAGGATCAGTGGTCAGGGATGATGGGAGTTGTAGTCCCAAAACATCTGGAGTGTCAAAGTTAGCCATCACTGGCCTAGGAGAAGCCCACAAGCAAGGCCTGAGCTCAACAGTTCTCTCTCCCTGCCTGTAGTTCCCAGCCCCTGGTGTTCGGAGGCAGACCATAGCCATTGTGGCTGGTAGTCATTGGTGCCCTTGCGCATCGTGGTACCCATGAACCTCTTCTAAACCTGCGCATGTCAGTGGCCACCCCTACGCCTTAGTACGGAAGCTGTGGAATCCACTGCCAGTTGAAGAAGCCCATCCAGTCTCCCACCATTCAGCTCTACTGAATGAACCTGGGTTCTAGAGTTATGAAAAAGGGATCGGAAGTTCTCCCTGTGGTCCACTTTCTCCCATATCCATGCTCCCAAACCATTCCAGTTCTGGTTTGTTGCCAAACTGTACGCGTGTCACAAACCCAGGAGAGCCGGGAGAGGGAATTGGAGCAAAGGCTCATGACACACAGCCAGGCCATGATCCGGCTGTTTCATCTGAACCAGGCCATTGCGTGTTACGTGTGTGGCTTAGGGCTGCCCCCCCCCTCTGTGAACCTGAGACTTCTCCATCCTTCTAACCGAAGCCCAAACTGCCTCTCAAGCAGGTCTGGAGAGCTTTGCCGCCCGCCCCACCCTGGAGAGCCTGTTAGCTGCCAGCACTCAGATGCTCATGGAAGTCCTCTCCAACCCCTTTATGGACAGCTTGAAAAACATCCGCCTGCCCCGGGAACTGGATCCCAACAAAAAGTACAGCTGGATGCAGAAGAAAGACGAACCGGTGAGGAATTCTTTGGAGCTGACTTGGCTCTTAATGGTGGCAGCAATGGCGTCAAGGGGCTCTGTGGGCGGGTGGGAGAATTCACTGAGTGACAAGACGCAGCTGAATTATTCTGTTGTTGTTGTTGTTTAAATTTATATACCGCTGTCACCCAAAGATAACAGGACAGTTTGCAACATGAAAACAACATGGCTAATGACAATAATAGAAATACTTCCCCCCTCCCCCAGTACCGTATTTTTCGCTCTATAAGGCGCACCTGACCATAGGACGCACCTAGTTTTTAGAGGGGAAAAGCCCCAATTTTTTGAGGATCAGCTCAAATTTCTGTAGCTTCTTTTGCAAAGGAGAAAAGCCCCATTTTTTTCAGGATCAGCTCAAAGTTGTTGAGCTTACTTTGTAAAGGGAAAAAACCCTGTTTTATGGGGTTTAACTCACAGTTCTGCAGCTTCAGGAAAGGGAGCCATTTCTACAGTTTCCAGACAGATAATCTAATCAGCCAGTCACATGTCGCTGGGGAAACAGCCTCCCTCTGCAAGGGGGCGGGGCTGGAATCTCTCTCCCTTATCTCTCCCCCCGATCGTTTGCTGAGCAGCTGCTCAGGGGCTTCCTTTCAACACCCCCTTATTATTATTATTATTATTATTATTATTATTATTATTATTATTATTATTATTATCTTGAGTTGCAGATGAGGCCGTGTTGCCTTCTGAGCTGCCCTCTCATCGTTGCCCTCACTATCCTCTCTTCTTCTTTTCCTTCCCCACCTCTGTTCCTGCCGCATCCCCAACTTTTCCCTTCTCAGATGCACTCCATCAAGTCCGCCATCGAGAACATGGATCCCCTGGAGGTGGACTTCAGGATGAGGCTGGCCGAGCTGCAGAGGAGGTATAAGGAGAAGCAGCGTGAGCTGGTGAAACTGCAGCGCCGGAGAGACTCAGAGTAAGTTGCCGCGGAGGAGGCCCCCTATGGCCTCCCGTGGCTGCTTGGTTGGCGCCGCTGTCCCTAGATACTCGCCTCCTTGGCTTTCCTCATTCTCCTCTCGGTGGTATCTGTATCGGTGTGCTTTGAGCTGAGCTTTTCAGGGCAGCCGCTTCACGACTCGTGGACGTGGCCTTGAGGGCTCTCCACGTTTTGGATTTGTGGTGGCCTTCCTGGAGGTGTTAGCGTAGGGGCAGCTTTAGATGTTTGGTGACGGACCTAGGTTTTCTTGAACGGCTTTCGGTGGTCTCCTTCCCATTTCTTTCTCTCTCTCTCTTTTTGACTACTTATTTTATTTTTTATGTACGTGTCGCTCTTGGTTAACAGCCCAGCGTGTGGTTTCTTTTAAGGGAAAACCACGACGAGAAAAGTAGAAGTTTGTCGAGACGAGGCCCAGGAAGGCCCCGGAAGAGGAAGCATGGACCGAGCGCTCTGTCGCCCCCTATGGAGAGAGGGAAGAGGGACAGCAGGAGCGGAAAGTAAGGCTGGACTGCGGGGAAACCGTGGGCAGCAGGGTCTCTTCGTCTCTCGCTCTCTCTTGCGCGCGCGCACACGCTCTCTTCCAGCGCAGGGCTGAGTCGGCAGGTGCATGCATCTTGGATAAGGGTTGCTGCGCAAGGCGCCCGTGGCTTGTGGCCACAGAGCGTGGCATGCATCCGTGCAGAAGAGGGGTGGGCTGCTGTCACACATGGAAGGAACGCTGTAAGAGCAAAGCAGGGGGAAACAAAATTAAAAATTCCTTCCAGTAGCACCTTAAAGGTAAAGGCACCCCTGACCATTAGGTCCATTCATGACCGACTCTGGGGTTGCGGCTCACTTTATTGGCCGAGAGCCGGCGTACAGCTTCCAGGTCATGTGGCCAGCATGACAAAGCCGCTTCTAGCGAACCAGAGCAGCGCACGGAAATGCTGTTTACCTTCCTGCCAGAGCGGTACCTATTTATCTACTTGCACTTTGACGTGCTTTCGAACTGCTAGGTGGGCAGGAGCTGGGACCGAGCAACGGGAGCTCACCCCATTGCAGGGATTCGAACCGCCGACCTTCTGATCAGCAAGCCCTAGGCTCTGTGGTTTAACCCACAGCGCCACCTGTGGCGCCACAGTAGCACCTTAGAGACCAACTAAGTTTGTTCTTGGCATGAGCTTTCGTGTGCATGCACACTTCTTCAGATACACTGAGACAGAAGTCACCCGACCCTTATATATAGTGAGAGGGTGGGGAGGGGTATTACTCAGAAGGGTGGTGGGAATGGGTGATAGGCTGATAGGTGAGGTGAACCTGTTGGACTGTTAACGACTGCAATTGGTCTTGCAGGAAAAAGCAAGGGGCGAGATGGCTAAAATAGCTTTGTCATGTATAATGAGATAAGAATCCAATGTCTCTATTCAGACCAGGTCTCTCCGTGGTTTTAAGTTTGGTAATCAGTTGCAATTCAGTAATTTCTCTTTCCAGTTTATTTCTGAAATTCCTTTGCAATAAGACAGCTACTTTGAGATCTTGTATAGAATGTCCTGGGAGACTGAAGTGTTCTCCTACTGGTTTCTCTGTCTTGCGATTCCTGATGTCAGTTTTATGTCCATTTATCCTTTAGCATAGGGTTTGGCCTGTTTGTCCAATATAGAGACATTGGACACCCTCTCAATATATAAAAGGGTCTATATATAAGGGTTTTTAAAAAAGATATTTATTGGCATTTTTAACAAACTCAAATAAACAATATACATTACACACATAGACATAACACAATACATAACTATTACATACAATAACACAACATTGATCAAATTTTTCCTTTCAACTTTTCTAATCATGTTGGGGTGACTTCCTCACGTCTCCCCAGCTGCGTTTCATTTTCAATCATCTTTAATAATTTCTTGACATCTTTAAATATTATTTGTTATTATAACTTATATTCATTTCTTGTGTAAGTCTTAACCTAATCATAAATCTCTATTCCTTATTCCTATTTTTATAATCTGTAAGCTATCATTTCTTCCAACTTTTTTCAGTCTTTAAATCTTACAATAGTCTTTTAAATATAGTTTAAATTTCTTCCAATCTTGTTCCTCCTCCCTCTGGTCGCATAGTTTCCCGGTCATCTCGGCAAGTTCCATTAAGTCCATCATTTTCATCTGCCAGTCTTCTATTGTTGGTAATTCCTGTGTCTTCCAGTTCCTGGTGACTTCTGTCTCAGTGTATCTCAAGAAGCGTCCATGCACACGAAAGCTCATACCTAGAACTAACTTAGTTGGTCTCCAAGGTGCTACTGGAAGGAATTTTTTATTTTGTTTCGACTACGGCAGACCAACACGGCTGCCTACCTGTAACCAAAGCTGGGTGGGAAGAGAAGTTATATCAGTAGCAGAACAGCAGAGCAGCACACAAGACAAGACCGCTTGCTTATTGGTGGGGCCCTGATCCTGGCAATGGCCTCTGTGCACTGTCGCCATTGTAGATCTGTGTAGAAGATGCCTGGGTCTTCATGGGTCCTGTCCGTGGCACTGATTCTTCTTTTGCTTCCGTCTTCGCTCCCTAGTGGAGGGATTTATTAAAAATTGCTTCACCTCTGCTCAGGAGCCTGGGAGATATTAGAAGCGCAACGGCTTCAAGGAATCCTGCTTGGACATGGTGAACCAGGGCTGTTCTTACTTTCCTTGAGTCTTTTGCCAAGACAGGGCCTTAATGGTTCTGCCAAGGGCTTAAGAGGCAATGTGGGTGCGCAGCTCCTGCTCTCTCCCTCTGTCCGTCTCTCCTCCTCTTCCTCTCTTGCTGTTGGTCCAGTGTGTCTTTGCAAATCTCCGTCTCTTTGTAACCCTGTCCACTGTTCGTCTGCTTACCTGGTTTGGGAAACACGTGAAAATCGCTGCTATCTGGAGCTTCTGTAAGTGTGTTTGATGTGTACAGTGGTATCTCGGTTCTCCAACTTAATCCGTTCTGGAAGTCCGTTCCAAAACCAAAGCGTTCCAAAACCGAGGCGCGCTTTCCTATAGAAAGCGATGCAAAATGTGTTAATCCGTTCCAGACTTTTAAAAGCAACCCCTAAAACAGAAATTTAACATGAATTTTACACCAATGTGGTGTAGTGGTTAAGAGCGGTGGACTCGTAATCTGGTGAACCGGGTTCGCGTCTCCGCTCCTCCCCATGCAGCTGCTGGGTGACCTTGGGCTAGTCCCACTTCACTGAAGTCTCTCAGCCCCACTCACCTCACAGAGTGTTTGTTGTGGGGGAGGAAGGGAAAGGAGACTGTGAGCCGCTTGGAGACTCCTTTGGGTAGTGATAAAGCGGGATATCAAATCCAAACCCCTCCTCCTCCTCCTCCTCCTCCTCCTCCTCCTCCTCCTCCTCTTCTTCTTCTTCTTCTTCTTCTTCTTCTTCTTCTTCTTCTATCTAACGAGACCATTGATCCATAAAACGAAAGCAATCAACAATGTACTGCAGTCACACAATCTATCAATCATCAGTAGCTCCACACAGTCACAAAAACAGAAGGAGCCTCAAAAAACAAAAACGCAAAATAAATAGCGAAAACAGACAGACCTCAGTGTAACACTGAAATCGGAAGTGTAACACTCAAAGCGGAGCACGTTCGGCTTCCGAAAAAAGTCTGCAAACCAGAACACTGACTTCCGGGTTTGCAGTGTTCAGGTTCCAAGTTGTTCAAGTACCAAGGTGTTTGAGAACCAAGGTACCGCTGTATATGTCTGTGTGGACAAACATGATGGGAATCTTCCAAGAAGCAGCATTCTGCATCGAGAGGGTCTGGAATTATCCGTTTCCTTAAAGGCAGAATACTGAATTTGGCCATCTGGATCCATGTGTGTTGCTGCACAGATCCTTTACTTCCTCCTCCGCTATTCCATACCGCTTAAAGGTAAAGGTAAAGAGACCCCTGACCATTAGGCCCAGTCGTGTCCGACTCTGGGGTTGTGGCGCTCATCTCGCTTTATTGGCCGAGAGCCGGCGTACAGCTTCTGGGTCATGTGGCCAGCAGGACTAAGCCGCTTCTGGCAAACCAGAGCAGTGCACGGAAACGCCGTTTACCTTCCCGCCAGAGCGGTTCCTATTTATCTACTTGCACTTTGACGTGCTTTCGAACTGCTAGGTGGGCAAGGACCGAGCAACAGGAGCTCACCCCGTCGCAGGGATTCGAACCGCCGACCTTCTGATCAGCAAGCCCTAGGCTCTGTGGTTTAACCCACAGCGCCACCTGGGTCCCGCCTCCATACCGCTTAGTTCAAGACTATTGATTCATTCATTTATTTGGAGTGTTTACACCAGGACTGCTCTCCAAGGTTCTCAAGGCGGCTTACATTATATTTTAAATTCATTAATAATAGTCAAGAGCTACTAGGGGAAGGGGAATGTCTGCAGTACGGCCACATCTGATGTGCACTTAAGTTGCGAGATTTCAAATACACGCGGTTGAAGGCTGGCTGGAGCCCCTCAAGTTCAGTTGCACTTTCCATACCTTGGTTTTGGAACAGCTTAGTTCCCGAACGTTTTGGCTCCCGAACGCCGTAAACCCAGAAGTGACGATTCCGGTATGCAAACTATTTTCAGAAGCCGAATGTCCCAACGGGGCTTCCGCAGCTTCCGGTTGGCTCCCGCACGGATCACGTTCGCAACCCGAGCATCCACTGTACTTAACACGATGGCAGCTTTGTGAGGATGGTGGTAAAACTAAATAATTGGAGAATGGGGGGGACGTGCACCACGGAAAAAAAACTTTTTAAGAGGCCGAGAAAACCCTCTATTTCCGGGAAAGAGGTGTGGGGGCTCTGGGAGTATTCGTGGGACCCTCTTTTGCAAACATCCCTGAGCCCAATAAGTGATGTGGAGGGCAAAAGCTGCTCTGGACAGGTAGGAATATCCCTCTCTCTCTCTCTCTCTCTCTCTCTCTCTCTCTCTCTCTCTCTGTGTGTGTGTGTGTGTGTGTGTGTGTGTGTTTCTGGTGGCTTTTATACAATTTTGCCTTTGTGCGTGGACCTTGGAACCGAACCCCCTCCCCCCCCATACATGATGGGTGGACACACTGTGTGCTTTTTTGTGTATATGTGGAGCCCTTGGAACTGAACCCACCTCCTGTAAGATAGGGTTGAAAAGGTAAAGGACCCCTGACAGTTAAGTCCATTCGCAGATGACTCTGGGGTTGCGGCGCTCATCTCGCATTACTGGCCGAGGGAGCCGGCGTACAGCTTCCCGGTCATGTGGCCAGCATGACTAAGCCGCTTCTGGCGAACCAGAGCAGCGCACAGAAACGCCGTTTACCTTCCCGCCAGAGTGGTACCTATTTATCTACTTGCACTTTGACGTGCTTTCGAACTGCTAGGTTGGCAGGAGCAGGGACCGAGGAACGGGAGCTCACCCCGTCGCAGGGATTCGAACCGCCAGCCTTCTGATCAGCAAGCCCTAGGCTCTGTGGTTTATATAAATTTCCCCTTAGTTTGCAGATGTCCTCTGAATCTGCAGCTTGGAAAGCCCCCCCCCCCCAAGAAAAGAAACTGCTGATGGGTCTCAGGATAGCTTCTGTCTCGCAGGCTGGAGCAAAACGTAGGGGGGGGGGCAAAGGGGTTTCAAGACTCCCCAGACATAACTCTACATAACTCCATCCTGATGTCAGACATCGTGACATAGCGATATACATCACGATGTTTAGCTGGTGATAATATCACAGTATTGAAAACCAGATATTGCCCAGCTCTACGCATGCGGCCCCAGATCTCCAAACTGCCACTCTGCCGCTGAATTCCTGGGCCAGGGCAGCTCTCGTATGAACATAATCCTGGCCCAGAAATAAATATAGTTTGTAGCCATTCTGTGCAAATGCAGAAATGGGTACCAAATGCTGAATTAAAACATCTTGATAATTTATGTACACACACACACACACACACACACACACACACACACGAAGATTCTATAGATTTTCCAAGTCTGGAGGTGTGTTAAATGCCTGGTGGAATCTTGAATTTGCTGCCAAGGAGTGTGGTGGAGTCTCCTTCTTTGGAGGTCTTTAAGCAGAGGCTTGACAGCCACCTGTCAGGAATGCTTTGATGGTGTTCCTGCTTGGCAGGGGGTTGGACTGGATGGCCCTTGGGGTCTCTTCCAACTCTAGGATTCTATGATTCTATTCTATGAAAGTCAGAGCAGGGGTTGTTTGTTTCTTTGCAATATTTCTAGACTGCCTTTCAACATCACGTTGCCTTCCCAATTTCAGTATATCGGGGGTGGAGAGCAGCATCCCCCCTGCCCCCTCCCCTGTGACTAGCAAAAGCCAAATAAACATAGAATCAGCTGTTCTTGATGGTGCAAGATTATGATTGTTTCATCAGAGAACTTTTAATTGCAGTTTCAAAGCACCAAGGACATACTGTCCTGGGAGTGGCTGGACTTAATTACGGATAAGGTCCCTGCAGAATGTCTTCCTGCTCCCTGCCAGCTCAGAATAGAGTTCTGCTGTGCTAAATTTAAACAGTTGGATTGGAATAACATTTGCAAGAATGTGATTTATGTATTTCCTGCAGAATTTCTTCTGCCTCAGGCACAGTTTATTGAATTAGGCTTACGTCTCCTTGGGATTTTTGCTCCCAGGGTGCCCTAAACCAGCGCCTCTGGCGGAGCCCCCTGTCCCTTTGCTGCAACAGCTGCCAGCCAGATCCCCATTGACAAAATAATTGGGGATTCCGGTAGGTAGTTTGGTCTGACGCAGTCAAAATATATATAAAAATTGTCCATTAGCACCTTAGGTAAAGGTAAAGGTACCCCTGACCGTTAGGTCCAGTCGGAACGACTCTGGGGTTGTGCGCTCATCTCGCTCTATAGGCTGAGGGTGCCGGCGTTTGTTCGCAGACAGCTTCCAGGTCCAGTGAAACAGCTGGGAGCGTCCAGCGGATCAGCACCAAGCCATACTGGGCCAAGAGTGGCTGGAAAAAGAAAGAGGCAAGGGATGAAATCAGAATGGCATGCAAGGGCACCGTTCGGTGTAACAACCACAAAAAGTGCTGCAAAGCGGGCTCTTCTCCGCTGGGGATTTCTAAGTAGAGATGGCACGCCCATCTGTCAGGGATGCTTTAGTTGAGGATCCTGAATTGCAGGGGGTGGGAGTCAATGATCCTTCAGAGGTACCCCCCAACTCTCTATTTACAATGGTCCCTTGGTTCTCAAACTTAATCCTTTCCGGAAGTCTGTTCCAAAACCAAACCATTCCAAAACCAAGGCATGCTTTCCCGTAGAAAGGAATGCAAAATGAATCAATCCGTTCCAGACTTTTAGGACCAACCCCCCAAACAGCAATTTAACATGAATTTTACTGTCTAACGAGACCATTGATCCATAAAATGAAAGCAACAATCAATGTACTGTACTATAAAATAAATAATGCAGTATTGTAGATGATAAATATTAAAATTACTTTTTTCTTCTTCTTCCCTGCACTGATGATAGCCATTGTTTGGATAGGGGGGCTTTTTATCCACTTCCACAGTCACACAATCAATCAATCAATTGGTAGCTGAACTGCGTTCCACACGGTCACAAAAGCAAATTAACCGAAAAAGCCTCAAAAACAAAAATACAAAATAAATAGCAAAAGCGCCAAACTTAATTCGTTCCAGAAGTCCGTTTATCTTCCGAAATGTTCGAAAAGCAAGGCGCAGCTTCTGATTGGTGCAGGAGCCTCGGAAACAATAGCCGACAGCAGCATTGGACGTTTGGCTTCCGAAAAACGTTTGGAAACGTTTGTTGAGGACCAAGGCGTTTGAGAACCAAGGTATTTTATATGGTTCTATGGCTGTAGCAAGACTATATTGAGAAGGAGATGATATTTGCGATCAAGTAAGACAAAGGGACCCAGGTGGCGCTGTGGGTTAAACCACAGAGCCTAGGGCTTGCTGATCAGAAGGTCGGCAGTTCGAATCCCTGCGACGGGGTGAGCTCCCGTTGCTCGGTCCCTGCTCCTGCCCACCTAGCAGTTCGAAAGCACGTCAAAGTGCAAGTAGATAAATAGGTACCGCTCTGGCGGGAAGGTAAACGGCATTTCCGTGCGCAGCTCTGGTTCGCCAGAAGCGGCTTAGTCATGCTGGCCACATGACCCAGAAGCTGTACGCCGGCTCTCGGCCAATAAAGCGAGATGAGCGCCGCAACCCCAGAGTCGGACACGACTGGACCTAATGGTCAGGGGTCCCTTTACCTTTTAAGACAAAATACAATTGCCAAGTGTGAATTTCAGCAAGGGGTCCAACGCAACTATTCTTTGCTTCTAGGGGCTTTACCTTGCTTTTGCCCTCAACTTTGCAGAAACACAGAGCGACGTCTCCACGACTTCCCATCCCGCCGGAGGCATCGAATGTCATAAATAACCACCGCTCCTTTGTTTTTAGGAACTCTCTAGCCACAGCCCTCCCGTCACTCTTACTGGTCGCCACCAAAGCGCCAGATCCCAAGGGGGATCTACAGTTTGTCTCCCGTGACCCTGCAAGGGAAGGTAAAGGGAGCTCCGGTCACCAAATGTTTTCTATCTGGCTTCCAGGCTGAGCAAATCCCTGCTGCTCTCGGAAGACTCTGAGGCTGGCGAAGGAACCCGGAAAAGGCACAGGGGCCTCCTTCTCGAAGAGGACGAAGCGGAGAGCAGGAGTGGGAAGCTGAGAGGGCGGAATCGCAGCTGGGATGAGCAGGACGTGCTGGCAAACTTCTCCAGCGAGGTTGGTAGTTAATAATTTTTATTATTTATCCGTCTCGGTTGCCTCAGTCACTCTGGGTGGCTTCCAGCACGTGCAACAACCAAAAGTTAAACAATTAAAACTTCCCTAAACAGGGCTTCCTTCAGATGTCTTCTAAAAGTCAGATAGTTGTTGATTTCCTTGACATCTGATGGGAGGGCGCCACCACCAAGAAGGCCCTCTGCCTGGTTCCCTGTAACCTCACTTCTCCCAGGGAGGGAACCGCTAGAAGGCCCTCAGAGCTGGACCTCTGTGTCCGGGCTGAACGATGGGGGTGGAGACGCTCCTTTAGGTATACAGGACCGAGGCCGTTTAGGGCTTTCAAGGTCAGCACCAACACTTTGAATTGTGCTCGGAAACGTACTGGGAGCCAATGTAGGTCTTTCAGGACCGGTTTTATATGGTCTTGGTGGCCGCTCCCAGTCACCAGTCTAGCTGCCTCATACTGGATTAGTTGTAGTTTCCGGGTCACCTTCAAAGGTAGCCCCACTGTTTGGAAGCTGAAAATTCCTTATAGTATCTATTTCTAATTTGTACTCTTTTAAGTTTTACTGGTTCTAATTTTTTAAATCAAATTGTACTGTATATTTGTTCTAGTTCTGTTGTTGTTATGAGCTTAAAGCTGAAATAAAGTGATTGATTGATTGAAAGGTAGCCCCATGCAGAGAGTGCGTGGCAGTAGTCCAAGTGAGAGATAACCAGAGCATGCACAACTCTGGCGAGACAGTCTGTGGACAGGTAGGGTCTCATCCTGCGTACCAGATGGAGCTGGGAGACAGCTGCCCTGGATGCAGAATTGACCACCTCCATGGACAGCTGTGAGTCCAAAATGACTCCCAGGCTGCACACCTGGTCCTTCAGAGGCATAGTTGCCCCATTCAGGACCAGGGAGTCCTCCACACCTGCCCGCCCCCTGTCCCCCCAAAACAGTACTTCTATCTTCAGGATTCAACCCCAATCCGTTAGCCGCCCTCCATCCTCCAACTGCCTCCAGACACTCACACAGGACCTTCACTGCCTTCACTGGTTCTGATTTGAAAGAGAGATAGAGCTGGGTATCATCCGCAGACTGATGAACATCCAGCCCAAACCCTCTCAGTGAGGAAAGGTTGTCCCGAAAGGCAGAAAGTTCAAAAGTCGCCTCAGTGTAGTCAGAAGGGCCAAACCGGAGACGTCTGTACCACGAATTCACTCGTGCCCCGTTGCGTTTCCTCCTTTTTTCCCGTCAGCTAAAGATTAAGAAGAAGAAGCTGGCGTCGGAGCAGGAACAGCTGGTGAGCAAGCTTGACAAAGCGCTCTCCCTCGGCCGGCACAGCAAGCTGAAATCCCCTTTCAAGTTTGCCGATGGCTCCGTGGGGAGGCCGAGAAATGGCGGCTGTTATGGCGGCAGATATGCGTCTCCCCACGAGGCCCTGCTCGGCAGGGACGAGAAGAGGAGCTTGGCCGAAACGCTGAGCTACTCGCTGAAGGACCCCAAAGAAGGTAAAAACAAAATGGCTGCCAAAATGAAGAAGATGGAGGTGGGGCTGAGGCTCAAGGGTCACCTGAAGGCATCCATTTCGCCAGCAATATCCGAAGCTAGCAGTTATTCGTACAGTAAGTAACTTGGTTGTTTCTGCTCTTCCTCAGCTGTTGCGTTTCTGATGGGCTTTGTAAAGGTTTAATCCTGCATCATCCAACCTGTTTTTGGACTGCCGCCCCCTTGATCCATGATGGCCGGGGCTGATGGGAGCTGGAGTCCCGTCAGCCTTTGGAGGGCACCAGGCTGGGGAATATTGGATCAACCTCTCTAGGCTCATAGGAGCCCTGCTTCACCATGGGGGTGTGGGCAAATAGACCGAGGGACGATCAGACCAGAGGGATCTTAGAAAGGAGTTCCACCAGGACGTCAGGTGGATTTCCATGCAGCCTTTGGCATGCTGGAGAGATCCGTGAATGGCGACCGGCCGCCATCTTGCCTCTGGATCCCCACTGATGGGGGGATCCCGTGGTGGGAGAGGGAGGCTGCTTTCCGTCTCTGCCTTCTCAGAGCATGACAGAGTTTCTCCCTCTCTCACAACCCTAGAACGTTCAATGAAGCTGAACCTTGGAAGATTCAGGACAGAGATAAGGAGGTCTTTCCTCATGTAGCGCAGTTAAACTGTGGAACTCCTTTCCACAGGAGGAAGCGATGGCCCCCAATTTGGACAGCTTTAAAAGAGGACCGGACAAATTCACGGAGGAGAGAGGGCCATTGATGGCTTCTAGCCACTGGCTGGAAACCACAGGAGGGGAGACCAGAGTTCTTGTGGTCGGATCCTGCTTGCAGGTTTCCCACAGGCAGCTGCTTGGCCGCTGTGAGAACAAGGTGCTGGACGAGATGGGCCAGGATCCTGCTCCAGCCAGGTCTTCAGATGTTCTTCAAATTGAGAGATGATGGCCGTTGGGAGTCCCACAATATCTGCAGGGCCACAAATTCCCCATTGCTGCCCTTTTGAATTCTGTAGACTCTTCCACAGCGGAACCTCGCTTGTCGAACATAATCTGTTCCGGAAGACCGTTCGACTTCCGAAATGTTCGACAACCAAGGAGCAAAGGGCTGTCGGCAAAATCCATTGGAAAAAATGGAGAAGCACACCTTGGAAGCCTTTCGACTTCCGAACATCGTTTGAAAATGGAAGCATTCACTTCCGGGTTGTCGGTGTTTGGGTTCCGAAGTGCTAGACAACCGAGGTTCCACTGTATAGCTGAAGGAGAAGTTCCTTGCTTACAAATATACTGCCTAGACCTAGACATTCATATCTTGCTGGGCTGGGGCAGTTGCCTCTTCGAACTGTCTGAATCCCACACCATTCCAGTACCGCCACGTGAATTGTTTGAGAAAATGGCTCATTGTCTCTCCACATCAGCGCTGTCGGCCACCATTTGCACGTGAAAGAACCATGCAGTGTCCCCACGGGGTGGTTTTTCACAGAAATTACTAGAATTTGCGTGTAGCATCAACACAGCTCCCTCAGTAATCTAGGAGCCAGGCGTTGGTCCTCAAGAACATTTTGCTTCACACCTGCAACAGAGTCAGGTTCTCCTTGCCTTCTCCAATGGCGTGCAGCCAAACTGAAGTGAGGAATCATAATTATAATAATAATTTTACTATTTATATCTGTCTGGGCTGCCCCAGCCAATTGGGGCGGCTGGTGGGTATCTTCTCACTCTGCAAATTATTCTGTCCCCTTGTTTTGAACACCCAACCAAAATAATTACGTTGGCTGCAGATACAGACTCTGAGGAAGACGACGGATCCCTGAAGGACGAGTGGTCTTCTCATGGCTCCAGAGCGAGACCCCCCAGCCTGTACGGTGTGGTGGCCCCCAAGAGCGGCCGGATCGCCGGAGGCGGCCTCAGGGCGGCAGCCAAGAAGGGCATCTGTGCCGCCAGGACTCTCAAATCTAAACTGGCCGCCACGGCAAGCAGGAAGCCGCAGTTTTGCTTGCTGCCCGGAGAGGGGTCTTCCTTCAGCGATTCTTCGGAGGACTCGTTCGATCAAGGTTACTAGATTATAACAAACCAAACCCAAAACCAAACCAAGCGTCCGTGTTTGAGTGAATGAGGGGCGTGTTAGCAGCAGGGAGTGGGGCTCCGGCCGACCATCTTGGTCCTCATGGTTGTTTTATTGGTATTCTTTTTGCAAAACAACAACATCTGCTTGTGCCACTAGTTCTTATTATTATTATTACAGCGGTACCTTGGTTCTCAAACTTAATCCGTTCCGGGAGTCCATTCCAAAACCAAAGCATTCCAAAACCAAGGCGCGCTTTCCCATAGAAAGTAATGCAAGATGGATTAATCCGTTCCAGACTTTTAAAAACATCCTCTAAAACAGCAATTTAACAAGAATTTTACTATCTTGCGAGACCACCGATCCGTAAAATGAAAGCAATAAACAACGTACTGCAGTCACACATCAATCAATCAGTAGCTGAACTGGGTTCCACACAGTCACAAAACCAAAAGAGCCACAAAAACATAAAATAAATAGGAAAAACAGACAAGACCTCAGCGTAACACTCAAGTCGGAAGTGTGGCACTCAAAACGGAGCATGTTTGGCTTCCGAAAAAAAGTTTGCAAACCGGAACACTTCCTTCCGGGTTTGCATTGTTTGGGTTCCAAGTTGTTTAAGTACCAAGGCGTTTGAGAACCAAGGCACCCCTGTATTTGATTGCTGACTCGCTCTAAGATAACCTGGAGCGTTTAGCCTTTGCTGTCCACCCCGACCCTTCCCAAATCTGTTTATTTCCTTTTTTTTAACCTCCATCTCTTGCCGCCATCGCTGTTGCTGTATGTGGTTCTTTCTTCTTTTCTCTCCCCCCCCCCCCCGCCCCCGAATTTCGTCTTCTTTTGTTTTGTTTCGCATGTGTTAGAGGTCTTGGGAGGAGGTTTGTAACTTAGATGCCGTGTTGTGTGGGAGTGCCCCCTTGATGTCTGTACTGCAATTTGGTACCAAGCTTCTTATTAAAAGTATCCAGTTTGTATTTAACTAAACCAGTCTGCCTCGTCTCTCTTCCTGCATCTCTCGCTAGTGGGGGGGGGGGTCAGCTTGCTGCTTCGTCGCCCCGTTCCGCTGCCCCCTCATCGCCCCCAAAGACTTGGCACCAATGGAAAAGAGAGAATTAACAAAATTGTGTTGTTCTTTGCATTATTCAAATATCCCTGGCTTGCATGTTCTCTTAAGGTGCTTTTGTTTTCCAGGAGGAAAAGCACATTACGCCTCAATCTCTCCTTCCCGCCCCCCTCTCCAAAACACAGCTTGTCACAGATTATTCCACAGTGGGCTGTTTCCCCAGCATCCCCCCCCCCCCCGGCAAATTCACTTTTATAAAGGAATAAAGACGTAGCTTGGAAAAAGAAAATGATTAAGCTTAGTAATTTTTTGCTTCTAAAAATGGCTTAATTCTATAAAATGAAACCTATTTTTCTTTGTCAGTTCCTGGGCTCTAATAATTTTAAGGCTTCCCTCCACCCCTGTTAATTCTGCTTTTTAAAAATAAAAAAATAAAATAAAGCAGGTTATGAATATTTCAGACCTTGCAACAAATGTACAGGAGCAGAGGAATTACTTAATATGAGATCAGTGTAGAGGGAGAGATCTGAATTCAATGCCTGGGGGGGGGGGAACAGCAATTTTATTAGTGCCCTTTGCCCCTTGGCAAAGAGGTGGATGTGTGGGGGGAAGGGAGGGAGGGAGGGAGGGAGGGAGGGAGGGAGGGAAGGAGGGAGGGAAAGAAAGAGAAAGAGAAAGGGAAAGGAAAGGAAAGGAAAGGAAAGGAAGAATATAATAATAATAATAATAATAATAATAATAATAATAATAATAATAATAATTTATTATTTATACCCCGCCCATCTGGCCGGGTTTCCCCAGCTACTCTGGGCGGCTTTCAACAGAACATTAAAATACAGTAATCTCAGACTTAAACATTAAACGCCTCCCTAAACAGGGCTGCCTTCAGATGTCTACTAAAGGTCTGGTAGTTGTTGTTCTCTTTGACATTTGAAGGGAGGGCGTTCTACAGGGCGGGCACCACTACCGAGAAGGCCCTCTGCCTGGTTCCCTGTAACTTGGCTTCACGCAACGAGGGAACCGCCAGAAGGCCCTCGGCACTGGACCTCATTTTCCATTTACTTCTTACTGGCTAGGGTTTGTGGGGGGAACGAGAGATGAAGAGAGAGGACTCCCCACCACCACCAAAATAACAACATTAATAAAAATTACGTGTTTGTTCAGTGATGAAAACAGAACTCTGGAAATGTGCATTATTGGCACAATCTTGGTGGGGAGGGGAGGGAGGGAAGAGCGCTTTTTGACCTCTACGGCGAGGGATATTTGGGTAGCGGCGTTTCTAATGGCTTTCCCTGATTTTACTAAAACCATGAATTAACCTCAGCTTTCCTAGCCTTGCTCGCTTTCTCCTTGCAGCTGCTTGGCCAGCCCATCCGCCCCCGACCCCTACCCATGACGCTTTCCATGTCTGTGTCGGTCCCTCGCGTTTGTTCTCGCGCTCCGCTCAAGAGGCAAAGCGATTGGCTTGGAGCAGGGCAGGCGCTCTGCAGCGAAAGGTCCCTAAGCCTTGTTATGTAGGTAGGCAAAAAACGCTTTTGTTAACCCCTTTTGACGTCCTCTTCGAACCTCGGCAGCCTCGTGGTCCTTTCGGGTTTTTGATGACAAAAACGCTGAAATTTTCTGGTTTCCCCCCTTCTCTTCCTTAAAAAGTTAAGCGTGCCCGTTTCAATTGCCGCAGGGAACTTTTACAAACAGCCAGCTGTTTCTTGCTGAGGGCTCCAGAAATGCGACAATTACTGGGGGGCAGATTATTATCCGGTGCGAACGTTTCCACCCGAGGCAACGTGAGAATGGAGATGTTTTTCGGGAGTAAAGAATATCCCTCGAGGGAAAACACGAGACCTCCTTTGCCGGCCTCGTTTTCTAGCCCCCTCGGAAGTTTCCTACTTACCCAACACACAAAAATTGAGTGAGGATTCCTCCCTCCCTGCCCTTTGAGCGAGAAGTAGGCCACTATCCTAAAAAAGATGAACTCCAGTAGCGCCGACTTCTTTGCTTGAAAGTAGGTTGATGCCTGCAAGGCGGAAACTCAGCTTCTCGCTGAGGAGCTCTGTGCCCGGTTTGCGTGCCACAACAGAATCACAGAATTGTGGAGGTGGAAGGGACACCAAGGGTCATCTGGTCCACCCCCTGCAATGCCCGATGCGTCACTCGAACCCGCAGCCCAATGAGCTTCAGCATGGCCAAGTGGGGAGAGATTTGAACCCTGGTTTCTCCCAGGCCCTCTAACCCCCGCACCACAGTTGCTTGTAATTATTGTATTACTAGTAGACTTTCAGCCCGTTAAATTAACGGGTGCTAGAACATCATGGAAAGCGGGGACGGCGAGAACTTGCTGAAGTGCTCGATGTACTTGGGCGCCCCGGCCTGCGCCGAATGGCCCTTCAGCAGGCAGCGCAGAAGGCGCATTGCGGCGGCACTGGCACCAGCCAGGCCCCGGCAGGCCAACTCAGCCGCCACTTGTAACGGCCGCTGCTGCTTAGAAGTAAGTCCACGCGAGCGCGCACCCGCCGCTTCAACAGCCCGGCCGCCCGAAGTCTCTGCGCTCCAATCCCTGTGCCCGTGGGGCACATGCGCAGTTTCACCCGCCCGCCCGAAGTCTCTGCGCTCCAATCCCTGTGTCCGTGGGGTACATGCGCAGTAGGACACAGGGACGGACACAGGGACTGGACGCAGAGACACTTGCACTTTATTACTGTATAGCATATATTACGTCGCCCCTAGAGACAAAATAAGAATAGCAATGCCACTATCTGAAACAGAGTTAATAATGTAATAACAGTGGTGATTGATTATTATTATTGTCACTAATGGAAAGTGTTATTTCTGGAGTCGGCAGTATATAAACGCAAACGGAAAAATAACAGAGGCTTGTTATGCCTTCTGCAAATGCGTGTAAGACTGTGAAACAAAAACCCCCAAGTTACTGGAATTTGGACAGGCCAATTTAAAACCAGATGTGGAGGACCCCATAGCTGTCTAACGTCTGCCTGCACTTAGCCAGCTTTGTGCACCGCAAGTCTGCTTGGCTCTGTGATGAAACCGTCTTGCTGCGACATCGATGCCAAATTAATCTTCCGTGTGCATTGCTCGCCCTCCGCTCCCCTCATCCCGCACCCCTTGTTGCATTTATGTGGTGACTTAACAAATGTCTGTCTGTCGCTTAACCAAACTTTTGCTTTCCTTATTTTTGCTGCTCTGTCGGGGTGGGCACGGGGGGAGCTATCGAAAGTGGATTTTGGTCGTGATCGTACCGCAAAAAAAAGGCGTCCTCTTAATCTCATCAACGAGGGCCACTTTTAGCACATCTATGTGTTACGTTGACTTTTTAGCTTGCCTTATAGTGGCTCTTAGCTGCCCTGAGGATCCTATTCAGGGTACGATGCTGCTGACCACTTGCTGGAGATGTTGTAGCCGTGGGTTGGGATAGATGGCCTTTGGGTTCCCTTTCCAACTCTGGCTCCTATTTTAGAATGCGAAGGTGGGATATAAATAACAAAAATAGATCAATGTCCAGGATACTTCCATAAAGTTTTGGGCCACTCACTCAGCAATCCAGTGTGTGTGTGTGTGTGTGTGTGTGTGTGTGTGTGTGTAAGCCTTACTAAAATAAACTCCCAATTTGTAATATTTGAAATTCACACTAAGCGAGCAGTTTTGAAGATGCAGCTGGTCTGTAAGCTTTTGGCAGCAGCTAAGTAACTCAACGCAGGTCACTCGCAACTTGCGCAGGGGTTACAATTTAAATCACTAGTCATTAAGACTTGATTTAAATCATTTTTTTAACAGGAAGATTCATTCTTGCTGGTATAATCTTAATATATACAACCAGATGGAGGTTTCATTTTTGGAATAATAAATTCTCAGAGTAGTTTTTACAGTTCTGTCAAAAATTACTGATGTGGTTATACTATTAGAAATACATAGACCGAAAATTATGAAATTATTGCAATGTTTAATAAGTTAACTGTTTCTATTTGGACAAACTTTTCTGCTGTTCTTTTTTGGAAGGAGAAAAATAATCATTTCCTTAATAACAATTTAAACAATTTATTTAACTGAAACAATAACATTATAGCATATGTATCCAGGTTTGTTAACTGATGTGGTTAAACAATTTTTTAAAAACTTAGACTGATTTTAAGCACACATGGAAAACTGAAAACAAATCCTTATTTCCTGATGAATAGCCTTTGGACTAGAATGTAACTTAAATAGAAAACTATCTTTAGAAAGATTTTTCCTCCAAAAGTATTTTATTTTAAAAATACAATTTACCCTATATACTCGAGTATAAGCCTAGTTTTTTAGCACATTTTTTGTGCTGAAAAAGCCGCCCTCGGCTTATATTCAAGTGAGGCAGGCAATGGCTCCTATGAAGCTTTCCCAGGTTTTTTGTGGTAAAATTGGGTGCCTCGGCTTATATTCGGGTCAGCTTATACTCGAGTATATACGGTAATTTTTTAAAAAAAAAAATCTGATTTTTTAAAATTTTATTTTTAAAAAATCCATTGATTTTTATCCACCCTGGTCATGTATAATCCAAACAACCTCTTGGCAGAGAGCTTTTAAACTTAGCGGGCTCTGAGCGGCTCCTTCAAGAACCTGGTTCTCAAGGCAGAGTGGCTAAAACAGGCATCCCCAAACTTCGACCTTCCAGATGTTTTGGACTACAATTCCCATCATCCCTGACCACTGGTCCTGATAGCTAGGGATCATGGGAGTTGTAGGCCAAAACATCTGGAGGGCCGCAGGTTGGGGATGCCTGGGCTAAAAGCTCCCCACCTTCCGTGCGTTCAGTTTGTGCGATTTCAATGGGCTGTGAATGTTCCTCGTTCAACCGCGTTGAAATCGCACAAATTGCCCAACGCAGCACAAGGAGCCACCGTCGGTAGGGAGGACTTGTGTTGGGCAGCCTTTGAGTGCCAGGCCTCAGGAGGGGTCCCCTGCACTAGAGACACCCCCAACCTGGTACCCTCCAGATCAGCCTTTCT
This sequence comes from Darevskia nairensis, assembly GCA_034642065.1. NCBI lineage: Eukaryota > Metazoa > Chordata > Lepidosauria > Squamata > Lacertidae > Darevskia > Darevskia nairensis. The sequence continues at coordinate 83,494 of JAWWNI010000983.1, forward strand.
CAACCTTGGGTCCCCAGATGTTTTTGGCCATCATCCCTAGGTAGCAGGACCAGTGGTCAGGGATGATGGGAGTTGTAGGCCAAAAACATCTGGGGACCCAAGGTTGTGAATGGTTGCTCCAGATGTTTTGGACCTCATTCCGCATGCTGGCTGGAACTGGTGGAAGTTGTTATTCAAAACATCTGGCACCAGTTTGGCCAAAGCTGCCCCAAACTTTATGGGAAGAAACAATTTGAGCAATCCCAGCACACCTGTGGAAGAGTTCTCCAAACTGTTATTGTATATACCAAGTACACCTGTGCTGTTTAGGGGTGCGGTGGAATACAAGGCGGTGTGCCACACATAATGTAGTTAGTGCCCCCATCTTCCCTTGGCGCATGACTGGAGTTTGCCACCCGGTTTTTAAAGCACTGAGCTATGCGCTGGTGATAAAAAAAAACCCACAAACAACATTGCAGGAGACCTTTTTAAAAAATGATTTTGCATGAGTTTCCATTGGGCAGCAGTGAACAGTTCTTAGTATAGGACTGCAATCCATTTTTTTTTTACTGTAAAGACTTTTACCCTATATACTCGAGTATAAGCCTAGTTTTTCAGCACATTTTTTGTGCTGAAAAAGCCGTCCTCGGCTTATACTCGAGTGAGGCAGGCAGTGGCTCCTATGAAGCTTTCCCAGGTTTTTTGTGGTAAAATTGGGTGCTTCGGCTTATATTCGGGTCGACTTATATTCGAGTATATACGGTATTTTTAACATGTGACAGAAGAGCAACCTTAATTAAGAGGTGGTCTTAACTTGAGCTAATTCATGAGACATGCAGAGTAGATGGCTTGAAAAGGGATTTAAAAAAACCAATGGAGGAAGAGGAAAAGTCCCTATGAGGGCAAAAGAGAGCGTCCATATTCAAGGACCTGGTTATTTGGGGGGGATAATAATGGGGAAGCTGGGACCCAGGTGGCACTGTGGGTTAAACCACAGATTCTAGGGCTTGCTGATCAGAAGGTCGGCGGTTCGAATCCCCGCGATGATGGGGTGAGCTCCCATTGCTTGGTCCCTGCTCCTGCCCACCTAGCAGTTCGAAAGCATGTCAAAGTGCAAGTAGATAAATAGGTACCGCTCCGGCGGGAAGGTAAACGGCGTTTCTGTGCGCTGCTCTGGTTCGCCAGAAGAGGCTTTGTCATGCTGGCCACATGACCCGGAAGCTGTATGCCGCCTCTCGGCCTATAGAGCAAGATGAGCGCCGCAACCCCAAAGTCGTCTGCGACTGGACCTAATGGTCAGGGGTACCTTTACCTCCCTTTACCTAATAATGGGGAAGAGCTAATTCTAGTATGCCCCCATTTTGGGTGAAAAGCTTCACCCTGCTATATTTTTCCTGTATTTTCTCTCTCCCCTCAGCCCAGGAAAAATCTAGGTAGATCTAGGATACAACTTTCATCTGCAGACTTTTCTGCTCAGTTGTGTATAACGCATCAGAGACCCATTGAAACTGGGGAGCCTCAGCCCCCCTGTTTCCCCAATCCCTTGCCAAATCTGCATCTGGCAAATGGGGATACCAGAAGAACTCTTCCATTATAGCCTTTGCCTTTAACAAAAGTGTAGCGGTCGAAATTAGTAGTCAGAAGTCCTGCGCTTTGTGTCTCAGTCCATATTCTGCACGAAGAAAAGCTGGTTACGGAGTCTTCCTGCATTGGTGCACCATCACAGAATATGCACATCCTTGGATATGGCAATGTCTCCCATTTTAATGACTCAATAAGCTCAGATTCTTTTTGGGGGGGTGATGGGGGGTGGGAGATTAAGATAGGTGTTGCGCAGGCGGTGACAGGGGTACACCTGGGGTTTGCAGGAGTTAAGCGCCTTCTCTCATCCATGCATTTTTTTTAAAAGTGCAGCAGTATATAAACTGGGGACACTTTAGGAATTTGATACAAACTTGACTTGTTCTCCACCGCCCGGACTAACGGGTAGATCAGGATACAGATATCCTTTTGGATTCCACACCTCTTGCAGATGTAGCAATGCTAAATGTATCGCGGTGCCTTGGGGTGAAATGGGTTTTGCAAGGAGGATAGGTATTTAAATGCAAATCTTCAAGTGGGTTTTTTTTAGAAGTCACATTGATGTGGGGATAGACTTGGGAATGAGCGGGCATAAAAGTGAAACGGGTTCCCCCATCTCTATGTGTACCCCTCATTTTATTGCCCGTATTAAATTCATTCGGGGGGCAGTTAGCCCCGAGTTATTGATGGGTTGCTGCCGTGATCTGCCCAGAGTGAGAGGCTGCATAGCTGCGCGTCACGCTTCAGATTTGTAACGCCATCTTGTCTTCTACCAGATTCCAGCTCGGAAGAGGAGGAGGAGGAAGAGGAGGAGGAGGAAGAAGAAGCGGGGGACTATGGAGTGGGAAGCAGCGCCAGGCTTTCGTCCCCCGCCTTGGATGAGAGCGGCTTGGGGCTCCTGGCGAGGTTTGCGGCCAGCGCCCTCCCCAGCCCCATCATCCCACCCTCTCTCTCCATCATCCAGCTGGAAGCCAAGCAGAAAGCCAAGAAGAAGGAAGAGAGGCAGAGCTTGATGGGTGAGTTTGCATCGATGGGTCAGGCTCAGTTCTGGCACTCTGCAGACGCGCAGAGGCTCCACACTCTTCAGCACTAAGCGTCTGTATGTCCTTTGCACTGTGCTCTGGGTGTTGGCTTCAGGTTCCTAGGGGACAGGCACCCCCAAACTCGGCCCTCCAGATGTTTTGGGACTACAGTTCCCATCATCCCTGACCACTGGTCCTGTTAGCTAGGGATGGTGGGAGTTGTAGTCCCAAAACATCTGGAGGGCCGAAACATTTGGGGGTGCCGACTAGGAGAACACAAAACAGAACCCACAAGTTTGAAATTTGTTCTTCCTCCAACCTGAGCAATAATAATAATAGTAGTAGTAGTAGTAATAATAATAATAATAATAATAATAATAATAATAATAATAATTTATTTATACCCCGCCCATCTGGCTGAGTTTCCCCAGCCACTCTGGGCGGCTCCCAACAGAATATTTAAAAACATGATAAAACATCAAACATTAAAAACTTCCCTAAACAGGTTAAAGGTAGATAGCCGTGTTGGTCTGTCATAGTCAAAATAAAACAAAATAAAATAAAACAATTCCTTCCAGTAGCACCTTAGAGACCAACTAAGTTTGTTCTTGGTATGAGCTTTTGTGTGCATGCACACTTCTTCAGATACCTAAACAGGGCTGCCTTTAGGTATTTCCTAAATGTTATGTAGTTGCTGATCCCTTTGACATCTGAAGGGAGGGCGTTCCACAGGGCGGGCGCCACTACCGAGAAGGCCCTCTGCCTGGTTCCCTGTAACCTCACTTCTCGCAATGAGGGAACCGCCAGAAGGCCCTCGGAGCTGGATCTCAGTGTCCCGGCAGAACGGTGGAGGTGGAGACACTCCTTTAGGTATACAGGACCGAGGCCGTTTAGGGCTTTCAAGGTCAGCACCAACACTTTGAACTGTGCTCGGAAACGTACAGGGAGCCAATGTAGTTCTCTCAGGACCGGTGTTATGTGGTCCCGGCGGCCACTCCCAGTCCCCAGTCTAGCTGCCACATTCTGGATTAATTGCAGTTTCTGGGTCACCTTCAAAGGTAGCCCCACGTAGAGCACATTGCAGTAGTCCAAGCGGGAGATAACCAGAGCATGCACCACTCTGGCGAGACAGTCTGCGGGCAGGGAGGGTCTCATCCTGCATACCAGATGGAGCTGGTAGACAGCTGCCCTGGACACAGAATTGGCCTGCGCCTCCATGGACAGCTGTGAGTCCAAAATGACTCCCAGGTTGCGCACCTGGTCCTTCAGGGGCACAATTACCCTATTCAGGACCAGGGAATCCCCCAAACCTGCCCGCCCCCTGTCCCCCCAAAATAGTACTTCTGTCTTGTCAGGATTCAACCTCAATCTGTTAGCCACCATCCATCCTCCAACTGCCTCCAGGCACTCACACAGGACCTTCACCGCCTTCACTGGTTCTGATTTGAAAGAGAGGTAGAGCTTGGCTGGACAGAATGACCTTCATTTGGCCAACCAGGACCTCCCGTTGAAGAGGGTGGGAGGAAGCCCTTCGAGAAATCCTGGTGCCAGTCAGAGGAAGGCTCAGGACATGTCTATATAGGTCAGTGCTCTGACCCAGGGCAGGGCAGATTCCTACATTAACCTATCCTGGTTTAAAGGTAAAGGGACCCCTGACCATTAGGTCCAGTCATGACCGACTCTGGGGTTGCGGTGCTCATCTCGCATTACTGGCCAAGAGCCGGCGTACGGCTTCCGGGTCATGAGGCCAGCAGGACTAAGCCGCTTCTGGCGAACCAGAGCAGCGCACGGAAACGCCGTTTACCTTCCTGCCGGAGTGGTACCTATTTATCTACTTGCACTTTGACGTGCTTTTGAACTGGTAGGTTGGCAGGAGCAGGGACCAAGCAACGGGAGCTCACCCCGTCGCGGGGATTCGAACCGCCAACCTTCTGATCGGCAAGCCCTAGGCTCTGTGGTTTAACCCACAGCGCCACCCGCGTCCTGGTTTAAGGCTATGCAAAAGTCTGGGAATGAACCCTGGGACAGGGGAGCTGGGCTGGAGAGGAGGCCCCATCTGGCAACAGTTCACCACTGACTGTCTGGGGCTTCCTCCATGAATAATGGAAATTTCACTTTTTCAAATTCCCTCGTGTGCCCGTGGCTGGATAAGTCCCCCCAGGGCAACATCTTTCGAAGGCAGGCAGCTCTGCAAAAAGCTTCCATTTATAAACCCCCTTTATTAATATGTATTAAATGATAATGGAATTATAGCGGGATTCGGAATGGGAAGGGATGCCTGCCTTATTTTTAGCCTCTCGCTTCTCTCTCTGCACAGCTCTTGCAGTCGCACCTCCCTCCGTTGCAAGGAGGTAGAGACCTGGGTTTGGTTGGAGATGCTTTCCTGTGGCATCTCAATGTCCCCCAAAGGTATATATAGGTGTGGCAAAGGCATTAAAAGGGGGTTAAAGGAGGAGGTTGTGGGGGCAAGGGGGTCTTTCCTCTCCCTCCTTTTCCAGCTGCTCCATTCCGTTCTCCATTCTGTCCCTGGTTTTCAGTTTCCTTCATCTCAACACTCAGGTCAACATTCAATAACCACAGAGCAATAACCCAGGGCTATTTCAGGGGTGATTATGGTGATTATTGAATGTATTTCTGTCCTTCCTTTCTCTCAAGTTCCAGGTGGCCCCTGCAACATTAGGGACTCTTGAATTTTTCACTTTCAAATTTCAAAAGTCAGGGGTGCTAAAAAGTTGGAACGTGACTTGTGGATTCATAGTATATTTTGGTTAAATTAATATAAGTTGCTTGGTAAGTAAATGCATGTAAAATTGCACAGAAATCATTAAAAACGATTGCCAAGTGCTTGCAGTCATATATTATTAATATTATCAACATATTATTAAACCATATTAAACTACCAACATATTAGTAAACTATATTGAACTCTACTGAAGGACAGCTAGAGATGGTTGTAAAAAGAGATAGTTGTTGTTAATATTTATTTTTTGAAATAATTTTTACTTGATTTTACAAATATCATTTTAAAACAAAACCAATTACATATCCATATAAAGAGACTACTCTGAATCTCGAGACTCCCCCCCCCCGCCGTCTCCTCCCTGGGTCTTAATATTAACATTTACAGCTGCATTATCACTCCATTATCCACATGTTAAAATCCATCTGAATTGTCCATAGTCTTTGTTACCTTACAAGTGTGATTAAAACCCTGCTAATGTTTTCTTCTGCTTACAATGGTCTCCTAAGTAAATTATAAATTTTCCCCATTCTTTTTAAAAGTTCATGTCCTCTTAGTTCCTGAGCCTTCCAGGAACTAAATTTTGCCATTTCAGCATAGTCCGTCAACTATTATTTTGACTTCAGCAAAGGCGCCCATCTCCTTGTTTTGGAAATATCCCATTTCTGAACGATTTTTTAAAAAAGAATTTGGATACAGCAGTGATGCATAAATGGACTTTCCATAATTGTACAAGGGAAAACATTTTGTAAGCAGATCGGATTTGTGGGGAAACGGATTATTCAGTTACACCTGCATCTTTTTCCTCCCTTCTTATTGATTACCTGCCCTTCACCTGAATTATTCACCTTCATTTGGTGATCAGGGAGATTCAGCCCTCAGCTCCTTCTTAACCGGAAGATTAAATTATGCAAAAATATGAGGGTTTGGATTGTTTGTATGGATTGCAAAATTCATTTCTTTTCATAATCAAGGACACCTTGGTGCAGACTCCGCCCCCCCCTTTTTAAGCCTTTATAATAATTACAATCGAGTAACCTAATGCAACTTTGTCCTTCAGGCTTTGAAAATGTGTGGAATAGTTTTTGTTTTGCTCTCTTCCTGGCCCCAGGTGAGCATTGCTGATTTGGGGCGGTTGGGGATTGTGGTCGGAACTAGAGATGGGAAGGCCTGGAAATAAATTGGGGGGGGCAGGTTTTTTTTCTGTTTCCCCCCGGAAAAAAACGGGGAGAAACCTGGTTGTTATGTACTGAGCTGAATAGGGTCCAGAATGCAGCAGTCTGATTGGTCCTAGAACAATAGGATCCAGAATGCAGCAGTCTGATTGGTCCGCATTTTGCATTTCCCCCCAGGCCTTTCCATCTCTAGTTGGGACATGAATCGATTTAGGTATTGTCTTTGCCCCTGTTCCAGAGTGATCTAGATCAGTGTTTCCCAACCAGTGTGCCTCCAGATGTTTTGGGACTACAACTCCCATCATCCCTCGCTAGCAATACCAGTGGTCAGGGATGATGGGAATTGTAGTCCCAAAACATCTGGAGGCACACTGGTTGGGAAACACTGATCTAGATCTCCTAGATCCCTCAATAATGTCTGCAGCGGAAACTTAATTTTGGGTGGGGAAACCACGCATTTGAGAATAAGGGAGCGAGGGAGCTCACCACTGAAACAGAGTCAAGGGGGATTTCTGAGAAAAATACCCGCGGCTTGAAGAAAACAAAGGCTCAGGTCTCCGCCTCAAAAGCGGAAGGATCTCGTGACCCATTTATGGGTCTGAGAGCGGCACTGGGGGGGGGGGATTTCCACAGTCTCGTTTCCTGAATTTGGCCTTCCTTCTGGATGTGGAAACGGAGATGTCGGGTCAGGCTGGCGAGAGGGCAAAAGACTTTCTGGCAAAAGGAGGCCAGAGAGACACAGGGGGGTCCAGTGATTCCCCGGGGGTCTCTCCTCCCCCTCAGTCTGTGAGGTAAGGGGGAGAAACGGGGGCTGTACGTGATGGGATCCGGCATTGAGAAGGTCTTCCCCACCAGGTAGACTGCTTTCTTTAGAATCATACCATCCAACTGGTTCAGTTCCCCCTTCCTTTCGCCGCTGCCCACCGGAGGGAGAGACCCCCGTCCGGAGGCTTTCCAGCTCTGAACTTCCACTGTGGGCCCAAAATCGGTTCTTTTAGGGGCTTGCCTGGTTTTGATTTCGCTTCGAAACCCACCAACCGCTTTTCCAGGCGACTGCCGCTCAAAGCACGACTCGCGGTTGAAAGAGAAGGCAAGGAACGAGCCAGTAGGACGCCACTGAAACGACTTTGGGCTTTAGGGTTTATTTTATTGGGCTTCTGTTTATTTTATTTATTTCATAGAATTTATACACGGCTTCATTGTAAAACACACACACACACACACACACACACACACACTTATCAATAAGAAGTATTAACCGCAATTATTTAAAACTTCATAAAGTTTATAAAGCAATAGACGAAAACATTAAAACTTGCATTAACTTTCTAAACATCTGGCTAGTCTTGTCAAAATAAGGTCTGAGCTCCTGAACATCAAACCTTTTTCATATAAATATCTGCAAAAGAGGAGAGAAATAGAGAAAGAATTTGGGGGCAGTTCTCCTTGTTTTGGATGTCTTCTGAATGGTTTGACACACATGCCAAAGTCCAAGAATCCATATTTTTTTCTATTTTCCCAGGGGGAGGGATGTGCAATGTGCGTTTTTGCAACATAAGCCATCTTCCTGTGCTGTCAGGTGCCTTGAAGCTATGCTGTGAAAGGTGGTACATGTATATAATATTGTTATATACTGCCTTTCCTAGCCTCTTAGCTGTTTGCGTAAAAATGCAACGGGACAGTACATTACAGCAAATTCAGCAGCTGGGAAACAGCGAGTCAAAGCGGTCACCTGTTAAGCCAGCCTCCGAAAGACCTTTCCGAAGGCCGTATAAGGGAGGAGCCGGTCGTTTATTGTCTTTATTTTAAAATGCTGGTGGCATTAAGATAAATTCCACAGTGTAAATAAGTTTTGATGGATGTAACATTGGTTTACGGAATGGTTTAGTTCATATGCAGGGGTGTATGGTATGCAAAATGAACCACAGAAGGAGAAGAAGGGAAGTAATTGATTTAAGGTTGTTTAAATGACTATTTTGAAATGTAATTTAGAAAATTTAATTGAAAAAAAATATTTTTTTTTTTAAAAAGGGAGGATCCGGTTGCTGTAGAGGCCGTTACAGAGGCCACCTCAGCAAAGGCCCTGCCCCTTCGCTGTAATAGCGCTTCCAAAACAGATTTTGGCCCTTGACCAGGAACGCAACTTGCCAAGTTTAGTCAAGTTGCTTGGTTTGACTGCCCCTTTTCTCCATGTTTAGGGACGGAGTTTGAATACACGGACTCTGAGAGCGAGGTGAAGATCAGGAAGAAGTCTCCCTCCAGCCTCCTGCGTGGGAAGAAGGGGCTGGTGGAAGCAGGCAGCGCCCCAGGCGCCCAGCCGGGGAGCGCGATGGACGTCACATCCGCGGGCAGCTTGGAGAGGGCCAAGATGGCGTCTGAGAAGAGCAGCAGGAAGCTGAAGAAGTTCAAGTCTCCAAAGGACCTGAGCTTCGAATTTGGGCTGGAGGCGAGCGACGACGACCTCTGGAGCCGCCGGCGCAGCGAGCGGATCTTCCTCCACGACGCCACGGCCTCTTCGGCCGGGCTGGCCTCCACGGCGCAGGCCAGCTCGACCCCCGTGGCCAAAGCTGCCGGGCGCTGCGTGAAGGGAACGCCTCTCAGCCCCAAGAAAGATGGAGGCAAAGGGAAAGAAAGGAAGGAGCTCAGCAAGGTACGAACCACGAGCCGCTCTGTGTTGGGAGGTGCAATGGGGAAAGGCTGCGCAAAATTCTGCAAAATGCAGTGTTGGCAAACAGGATCTGGCAACAATATACATAGTCCATATGCAATAATGGATTGCTGTCGGGGAAACAAGACATAAAACCACAAGATATGTGGATGCGTTGAAAGTAGTGAATGGGACTATTTGTAGTACAGTCCTACCTTGGAAGTCGAACAGAATCCGTTCCGGAAGTCCGTTCGGCTTCTAAAATGTTAGGAAACCAGAGCACGGCTTCTGACTGACTGCAGGAAGCTCCTGCGACCAATCGGAAGCCCCGTCAGACGTTCGGCTCCCAAAAATAGTTCGCAAACCGGAACACTCACTTCCGGGTTTGCAGCGTTCGGGAACCAAAACGTACGAGAACTAAGCTGTTCAAAAACCAAGGTACGACTGTGTAGGCATAATATTTAAACAGGGCAGGGGTGCAAAACCTGGGCCCTATTATGCCGAGGGAAATAATTAAAGCATTCGATTGCCCTGAGTTGGCCATATTCGTTTGTTGGCCAAGGAGTATGTGCATTCGTTTTTGATGCACATGCAACCTGGCCTGTAGAGTCTTGGGGTCTTCTTAGAGAAGTGGCCACAGGGCCTGGGCCTGCCATGTTGAGCAACGGCTCTCACATAGAATTGTAGAGTTAGAAGGGACACCAAGGGTCATCTAGTCCAACCTCCTGCAATGCAGGAATCTCAGCCTGCCGGTCACCTCGTTTCTCATCGTTGGAAGGCCCAGTGTGTGGCCGACCAAGAAAACGGCAAATTCTACATGAGGAGAGGGCTTTAAAAGAGGACTAGACAAATTCATGGGAAGAGAGGGCTTTTGAGGGCTGCTGGACATGGTGACCCTCTTCTCTGCCTCCACGGTCAGAGGCAGCAATGCTTCTGAATACCCATTGCTGGAAACCGCAGGAGGGGAGAGGGCTCTTGTGCTCGGATCCTGCTTGCTGATTTCCCACACAACCTGGTCGGCCACCTTGATCCCCAGTCTGGTGAACTCCAGTGGTTGGACAACAGCAGCTACCAACATCCCTGGCCATGAACCCTGCTAGCTGAGGTTGTATCTGGAGGGCACCAGGTTGGGGAAGCCTGCTCTATGGTGTCTGATCTCCTGATGCCTGCCGGCCATCAATTTTTCATACTGTTTTGGAAGGAACCCAAAGCATCTCGTCAAACGCCTTATATAAGGTCCGACCGACTAGTCCATGTAGCGGATCATCTCCAGGGCCCTGTGGCCTGAGAGGCCTTTGCCCTCTGATCCTCTTTGAAAGAGGGGCCTCCTGCCTTTACTACACGGTCCAGATGGACTCAGCAGAAGCTGTAGTCGATGGTTCCAGAACCTATGCAGAAAGCCTCATTTGAGCATGTGCAGAATGCGGTTCCCCGCACCTTTGAGCAAGTCACAGGCAGCCACCCCACACCTGAGACTAGGATAGGAGTCCCAGGCAGATTTCGGTGCCCCTGCTCCTCTTGAGTCGCACTCGCTGCCCTCCTGCCTTTCCCTTCCTTCTGACCAGCAAGACTGATTGACTGAGAACTTTCTTTCCCTTCTTATTTTCCTTGTGCAGAAGAAGAAAAGCAAAGAAGGCCCCTTCTGCTCTTCCTCCTCGTCTTCCTCCTCATCTTCCTCCTCGTCCTCTTCCCTCTCGCCTCCAGGCATTGCCAGCTCCATGCCTGACGCCCGAGGCAGCCTGACCAGCTCCCTGGGCTCCAGCAAGAAAAGCAAAGCCAAGGCCAAAGCCAAAGAAGTGAAGAAAGAGGTGAGGCCTCCACACAGGCTGGCAGCGCCTCTTAGGTGTGTGGAGGAGCATTTGAAAATCACACCTCCATCCACCCCCCCCCCCCCCCCAGTCTGAAGTGGTAGAATCCGCTTCAGTGACCATGTGTAGGTCAAAAATGTGCAGGTCAGATCTGAAGTATTCATACTGGGAAGCTCTGCAAATTCCCCCGCTCTTACTTTGCATAATTCATTCTGCCGTTTTGCATAATTTATTCTGAATAATATCAATGGGAGGGGGAATTTGCACACGTTTCTGCTGTTTTGCATAATTCACTCTGCGGTTTTTGCTGTTTTGCATGATGGGCTTCTGGTTTTGCTAGTTACCGGGGGGGGCAGTCAAGGTTGCCCAAACTGCCCCCTGCCCCCGGACTTGGGTCCTCCCCCCCCCCGGCTTGTGAGATTTCAGAAAGCATCTAATTGCAGCCATGGGCAGGAATCCCATAGAGAAATAAAAGAAGTTGAGTTTACAAAGGAAGCTTGATTCTGTGCCCACTGCGATTTTGGACGCCTTTTCTGCACTCCCAGCCCTTAGTACCATATTTTTCGCTCCATAAGACGTACCTGAACATAAGACGCACCTAGTTTTTAGAGGAGGAAAGGGGGGAAAGCCCTGTTTATTTGAGGATCAGCTCAAAGTGGTGCAGCTTCTTTTGCAAAGGGAAAAGCCCTGGTTTTTTTTAAGGATCAGCTCAAAGTGGTGCAGCTTTTTTTGCAAAGGGAAAAGCCCTGCTTTTTAAAGGATCAACTCAAAGTGGTGCAGCTTCTTTTTCAAAGAGGAAAAGCCCCGTTTTTATGGGGTTCAACTCACAGTTCTGCAGCTTCTAGGAAAGGGAGCCATTTCTACAGTTTCCAGACAGATAATCTAATCAGCCAGTCACATGTCGCTGGGGAAACAAACAGCCTCCCTCTGCATTCAACAACGGAGGCCTGGGCAAGGGGGCGGGGCTGGAAAGGGAGCCTTATCTCTCTCCCCGATCGCTTGCTGAACAGCTGTTCAGCGGCTTCCTTTCAACACCCTCTTCTCTCTTTGTAAAAAAAAGAGCACAATCTGCTTTTGCCCCTGGGCAATTCGGCTCCAGAGACCATGCATTCGCTCCATAAGATGCATAGACATTTCCCCTTACTTTTTAGGAGGAAAAAAGTGCGTCTTATGGAGCGAAAAATACGGTATATTGCACCCCCAAGGAATGGCACCCTGATCCCCACAGCCAGCCCATCCATAGAGGAGTTTCCTGATCTTCTGGGTCTTGCGTACCACTGGGGAAGCGATGCCCGTTTCCAGAGCCTCCTCAGAGCAGGCGCTGGGCATCTCCCATGCACCCCCCTGGGTGGTTCTCCTGCTCCACAGCCACCCAAGGGACTGCAGAAGCAGCTATGTCCCTCCCAGGATTAGGCTACTACCACACCATACATTAAAAGCACGGGAATACAAAAAAAGCCATGGCTCCCCCCTCAAAGGATTCTGGGATCTGTAGTTGGTTACGTGTGCTGAGGTTTGCAAGGAGACCCCTATTCATTTCCCAGAGTTCCCTGGGCGGAAGAGGGGACTGGCTGTTAAGCCCACCCTTGGGATTGCGGCTCCGCAAGGAGAATCGGGGTCCCCTAGCCAAGCCCACCGCCCTTCACAAACCACAGCGCCGTTTCAGTTGAGGCGAGGGAAATAAACCCAGATAACGGGGAGGTCTGGAAAAGCTAGCAGATGGAATGGGGGGGCCAGGGGAGGAAGAGGAGAGTTGGTGCTTCAGGGAAAGTTCTGCCACAGGGCTGCGGGTCTTGGCTGAAAGGTTTTTGCTAACCCCCGCTTTCTTTGTCCCTTGCCCAGAACCGAGGGAAAGGAGGGGCCGTCAGCAAACTGATGGAGAGCATGGCTGCCGAGGAGGATTTTGAGCCCAACCAGGACAGCAGCTTCTCGGAGGATGAGAACGTGCCGCTCAGTTTGCTCCTAGAGAGGCCTCTGACTCCGGGTGAGAGACGGTTCCTGGTTCCTTAGATCTCTTCCTGCCCCGTCCAAAAGGCTGGAGACAGTTCCAAGAATACTCAGTCCACATGGAGTGTTTGTATTCTCCCCCCACCTATTATTATTATTATTATTATTATTATTATTATTATTATTATCTAGTTATCTCCCGCTTGGACTACTGCAATGTGCTCTACGTGGGGCTACCTTTGAAGGTGACCCGGAAACTGCAATTAATCCAGAATGCGGCAGCTAGACTGGTGACTGGGAGTGGCCGCTGGGACCACATAACACCGGTCCTGAGAGAACTACATTGGCTCCCAGTATGTTTCCGAGCACAATTCAAAGTGTTGGTGCTGACCTTGAAAGCCTTAAACGGTTCTGTATACCCGAAGGAGCGTCTCCACCCCCATCGTCCAGCTCCGAGGGCCTTCTGGCGGTTCCCTTACTGCGAGAAGCAAAGCTACAGGGAACCAGGCAGAGGGCCTTCTCGGTAGTGGCGCCCGCCCTGTGGAACACCCTCCCATCCCATATCAAAGAGATAAATAACTACCTGACATTTGTCTGTATTCATTTTGAATACAGACAACTTGACTTCCTGTGGTTTTTTTAGTCTAGACTAAAGGTAAAGGTAAAGGTCCAGTCGTGTCCGACTCTGGGGTTGCGGCGCTCATCTCACTTTATTGGGCGAGAGCCGGCATACAGCTTCCGGGTCATGTGGCCAGCATGACAAAGCCGCTTCTGGCGAACCAGAGCAGCGCACGGAAACGCCGTTTACCTTCCCGCCAGAGCGGTTCCTATTTATCTACTTGCACTTTGACATGTTTTCGAACTGCTAGGTGGGCAGGAGCTGGGACCGAGCAACGGGAGCTCACCCCGTCGCAGGGATTTGAACCGCTGACCTTCTGATCAGCAAGCCCTAGGTTCTGCGGTTTAACCCACAGCGCCACCTGGGTCCCCCACAGCGCCACCTGGGTCTAGACTAAGCCAGTTATAATTTTGGGAACCCAATTTCTTCATATAGCTTGTAAAGACACCCCATTCTGATTTTTTCACTTGATTGGTTTCTTACTATTTCTGTTAATTTTGCCATTCGAGGTATTCACCTAATTCTGACAACCATTCTTCTTTTGTTGGAACTATGTTGCCTTCTCCTATCCCGAAGGGCATGGGGATTCCATGGGGCAGGTCCGTGGCTCAATGGCAGAGCACTTGCTTGGCATCCAGAAGGTCCCAGTTTCAGTCCCTGGCACCCGCCAAGCAGGCAGAGTCAAGGTCCCTGCCTGAAACCCTGCAGAACAACAGCCAGCCAGTGTTGACATCACTGAGCTAAATGGCTTGACCTGCTATAGGCTGCTTCCCACATCCTCATGAACTTAGTTGCCAGCTCCTGACCCAGAGCCAGACCCACTGAGTACATAAGAACATGGGAAGAGCTTGCTGGATCAGGCCAACAGCCCATCTAGTCCAGCCTCCTGTTCTCCCACTGGACAACCAGATGCCCCAGTGGGAAACCAGTAAGCAGGATTTGAAGACAAGAGCAACTCTCCCCTCCTGGGGTCTCCAGCAACTGGCATTCAGAAGCATTGATGCCCCCAGTTGTGGAGGCAGAGTAGAGCCGTCCTGGCTAGGAGCCATCCATAGCCCTCTCCTCTTCTCTGAATTTGTCTAATTCTCTCTTAAAGCCATCCAAGTTGGTGGCCACACCGTGTCCTGTGGGAGGGAGTTCCGCTGTCTTTGGAACGAAGTTTCTGAACTATGTCTGAAAGTAGTTCCTGTAACTACCGGGTGAGCTGAAGGATCACAAAGATTATGCCAAAATGGCTAAGATGACCAGAAGAATTAAGAAATCAGGAAGACCAAAATTTTAATAAGGAACGGGGGGAAATTTATAACTTATCTTAAAGACCATTGTAAAGAGTTAAAATCGTTAGTAAGATTGGAATTACCGCTTGTAGTTTAATGGTGAATTTTGGATACAGTGGAGATGTAGAACATTTGGATCATCATAAAAGATGCAGGAGAAAATGATTAATAATAGGACCCACAAAGGGGAGGATGAAAGTGCAAGAGATTCCTCGGAATCTTGCTTTTATGTTCTATGTTTGATATATGACTGCAAGATTTTAATCTGAAAAACCAAGTAATTTTTTAAAGGATCACAAAAATGGCTACCCCCAGCCCTGCAAAATAATAATAATAATAATAATAATAATAATAATAATAATAATTTATTATTTGTACCCCGCCCATCTGGCCGGGTTTCCCCAGCTACTCTGGGCGGCTTTCAACAGAACATTAAAATACATTAAAATATCACACATTAAAAACTTCCCTAAACAGGGCTGCCTTCAGGTGTTTTCTAACTCAAGATATGAGATCATATACAGTACTGTACAGTGGTCGAAGGAAGTCTACTTTTTCCTTTCCCTTTTCTCTCTCCCTCTCTCTCTCTCTTGTTGGTGTGTCTTTGTTCTTTCAAATTTCTTTTTCTACTTTGTATTTTTATCATCTTTTTTTCATATATGCTTTTGTAATTGTAATTTCATAATTCATTTAAATGTTTTCTTCTTTGTATGTATGCAAAAAAAAAATTAAAAAAAATGAGAAGCATGCATATGCCATAAGTAACATGGGTGCAGATTTCTGCTGCCTTTGAAAGTGCTGCTAATTCTCTCCCTCTGTCGCCCTCCAGCCCCCCGTTCTTGCATCATCGACAAAGATGAGCTGAAGGATGGCTTGAGAGTCCTCATCCCCATGGATGACAAGCTCCTCTACGCCGGACATGTGAAGACCGTCCACTCTCCTGACATGTAAGAAAAAGGAAGGGCGCCACGCGCTTGGAGAGTCATGGCACTTGGGAGTTGCTGTCCAGCAACATCTTAAGCCCAAAGCTCCCTGATCCCTGGGGGGGGGGCATTTCCATGCCCCCACCGAGATTCCTGCCTGTGACTTAATCAGAAGCAGAGCAAAATGATGACAAGCGACTGTCCTGGAATTCTACTCAATATTGATCCAGAACAGAACTCCAGTGTATAGTTAGTAGAGTAGAAACTTTAACACGTTGCAGGATTCCCAAAAAATAGACCAGAGGCAATTGTATTTCCTCCAGCAGAGCTTTACTGCTCCTAAGGGGGTGGGTGGTTATTGGGTTACTGCTTTTGCTTTGATTTTATATGTTATGGTCTTCTTGTGAACCGCCCTGAGACCTCCAGGAATAGGGCGGTGTATAAGTTGAATAAATAAGAATAATCCTGAAGGCAAATGAGCAGAATGGTCACAAATCCAATGCATTCAGGATTGGCACCGTTCATAAGAAATCCAGTTGCAGCAGACTTAACTTAAACTTGCAATAACTTATAATAAACCTTAACACTATATACAGAACACAACAACCAAAGGAAGAGATATAGAGCAGTGTTTCCCAACCTAATCTAGGCAACGGCACACTTGTTTCATTAAAAAAATCTCGCGGCACACCGCTCCTCCCCCACCCGGCTGCGCCGGGTCTCCTGACCCAGAGTTACCTCTGGGATCAGCTGTAGCGCGGCGTCCTTTCTCCCGCCCATCAGCTGGGGCACCAGGTCGGGATTCTCCCACGAGGCTTCTGTTGCTGCTGCTGCTGCAGCAGCCAAGGGAGCAGCGCCGCCCTGGCTTCCGCTTCGCCGCTGGGCTCCAGCAGCGCCGCCGCCACGGTCCTGTGCAGCCCTGGGCTGCAGGTCCCTTTTTCCGCGGCACATCAGCCGGTGTCTCGCGGCAACGCTGATATAGAGAAAGTGAAACCCAGGCTTCTTCTGACCTTACTTTTATAGCCAGCATGACCTTGACAGAAAAGATAACAGAGCCAGTTTAAGCCAGCTGTTCTCAGCTTCCCAGAAGGAATAACCCAAACACCATGAACATCCTGCTTGTCTCTCTCACACAGAGAAGCTTCCAGAACCCTCTTGAATGAATTAGAATAGGGAAGATCTCTCCACATCAGATCAAAAATTTCTGTACTAAGAAATGCTGACAGCAACTTTTTGAAGGCAAATGCCGTTAAGCAGTACAAACCTGGCTGACTTTATTTACTTCTTAAACTCCCAGGCCACTTTTTGACACAGTGGTCCCTGCAGCCATCGAGAAACCATAAAGACCCACGAAGCAGATGAACCAGCTGCCTTTAACCCTGTTGCAGAAACCAGCTGAATATAGTAGTGTATTTGCATCCAACATCACGTTAAATCGACATCTCTATAGATGCAAAACATTTTTGTCCAGTTGCACAATTATGAACGTGCTTTATCTCTGCAAGGCCATTGAGTCCAGCTTTGATTAATGCAGAGTTTGGACTTTTATATGGCGCTCTTAAGCACAGAATAACACGCCCCGGCGCCTGCATGCATTCACAGCAAACGTTCCAGCAGGCTTTGTGCAAAAGCGAGCCACATGCTAAATGCCAGGACAGCCTCTGCCTCTTAATTTTCTTTTTTAAAAATATATCTAGCCTTGTAGTTTTGGGTCTATTTCTATCTGTTTCTAATTATCAACCAGGGGAGTGCTGCTAAATATTCACTGCTTCTGACTTGGGGGCCAAAAGGCAGCTCTTTATCATTCGTCTCTGACCATAATCTCTGGCTTAGAAACGACAAACCCTGCTGCAAATATTTCAGCTTGATAAACATCTCCTCCTGCAGCTGGAAATTGGGCAGCTTGAATCGCCATTCTGCACTGGAGACAGAGCGGCCCAAAGAAATGGTTTCCCAATGAAACCGGCTTGTAGAGCATTCTTGGGCATCAAAATCTCTCTCTGATGGTTTTGTTTTGGTTTGACTTCTCGATGTTTCTTAGCCTCCTCCTCTTCCTCCTCCTCCTTCACTGTTGCGTTTTGGGTCTCTGCGTTTCAGATACCGAGTCGTGGTGGAAGGAGAGCGAGGGAACCGACCCCACATCTATTGTCTGGAGCAGCTGCTGCAGGAGGCAGTAAGTGGGACCCCTTAATTGTCTAGGGAGGTGATGTCCTGCCAAATGCAAGGTGGTTTCTGTTAAAATGAGATTCAGAAGCAATATAAAACACAAGTGAGTGAGAAGATTAAAGATTTTAATAATAATAATAATAATAATAATAATAATAATAATGATAATGATAATAATAATTTATTACAGTGGTACCTCGACTTACGAGTAACTCGACTTACGTTTTTTTCGAGTTATGAATGACTTCTGGTAAAACAACATGGCCGCCGCATCCGAATTTTTTCGACTTACAAAAAGACGTCGTGGCCGCTTTTAATAGGATTTTTTCAACTTACGAATTTTTGACCCGAATTTTTCGACTTACGAATTTTTCCCCCCAATGCATTCCTATGGGGATTCGACTTACGAATTTTTTCAACTTACGAAAATCGCGTCGGAATGCATTATCGTCGTAAGTCGAGGTACCACTGTATTTATACCCCGCCCATCTGGCTGGGTTTCCCCAGCCACTCTGGGCAGCTTCCAACAAAACACTAAAATACAATAATCAATCAAACATTAAAAGCTTCCTTCAACAGGGCTGCCTTCAGATGTCTTCTAAAAGTCTGGTAGTTGTTGTTCTCTTTGATCTCTGCTGGGAGGGCGTTCAACAGGGCGGGTGCCACTACCGAGAAGGCCCTCTGCCTGGTTTCCTGCGACTTGGCTTCTCGCAGTGAGGGAACCGCCAGAAGGCCCTCGGAGCTGGACCTCAGTGTCCAGGCTGAACGGTGGGGGTGGAGACGCTCCTTCAGGTATACAGGACCGAGGCTGTTTAGGGCTTTGAAGGTCAGCACCAACACTTTGATTTGTGCTCGGAAACGTACTGGGAGCCAGTGTAGGTCTTTCAAGACCGGTGTTATGTGGTCTCGGTGGCCGCTCCCAGTCACCGGTCTAGCTGCCACATTCTGGATTAGTTGCAGTTTCCGGGTCACCTTCAAAGGTAGCCCCACGGAAGAGCGCAGCAAGCAATCTTCTTCCTCTTTGGCTATCCCTCGTAGCCGAGTAAGATTGTCTTCCATAAACACGGTTTTAACAGTGAGTCCGTAAGTGACTGTGGAGGCCAGTTCTGGATCCACACGTCCTTCCATGGTGGGGACATAGGTTTCCGGGCAGGAGTTGATCATGGTGTGGATTTGCCAAGCGTGCCTTCCTCTTAGCACGTTTCTCCCTTGTGTCCTGAGTTCGAATGTCTTGAGCAAGCAACGTATACATACCAAGCAAGCACTTCAATTTGCCACTTGGAAGCCCTCAAGAAGCGGCGAAGCAACTCCCCCAGGTAGCCTCAGTTTGCACAGCCCTGCGGCCAGTCAGTCCGTGGATGAGCTTCTCAAAAACCCTGCCCAAAACCCATCCGATTTATAGATACCTAGCCTGTTAGCCTGTGTGGCTTGCCCGGCTGGCTACGTGCAGATCATACTTTACTGGCTACGTGCAGATTATTCTTTAGCCACCCTCTCCCACTTTCTCCAAACAAAGCCCAACATCAAAGAAGGTACCCAGCACTATCGCTTCCTCCCAACAGATTAGGACATTAAAGGCTGTTCTCAGCCATCAAAGAGCTGAACAAGAGATTAGGGGGAAGGAACAGGTGGCAGGAAGAGAGCAACTGAGTCAGATCACTAACTCCTCGAAATACAATTTATCTTCCAGATAGATTGCCCAAACAGGCAGATGTTCCATGTTGCCTTTGGGAAGAGGAGGGAGGGGCATTGCAAGACATCTGGGGTGGGGCTGGTGGAGCTTCGGGTTTTATTCTTACTTAATAGATTTCTTAGTTGCTTTCTACAAATACAAAAAGTCCCCAAGTGACTTATAACAATGCAAAATACAACCAGATAAAAATCATTTAAAAATCAGAAACTCCCCCCAGAAACATTAAAAAGGATAAAAGGTAGTTAAGAGCCATAGGCTTCATTGTAGAGGAATGTATCTGCCTGGCGTCTAAAGACATGTAATGATGGTGCCAAGTGAGCCTCTGGGGAGAGCGTTGCACAGACGGGGAGCCACCACTGAAAAGGCCCTGTTCTCATGTCGCTACCCTCCAGACATCCTGTGGTGTTTGCTAAGGGAGGGGGAAACATCTTCACTGAGGGTAGCTCTTCCTGCACCCATTGCCCTTACTCATACATAGTCCGTCTCTCGTTCTTTCCACCCTCAGCAGTCTTCCAGACATCCCAAATCATGTTTTTAATATTCTGTTGGGAGCTGCCCAGAGTGGCTGCAGAAAGCCAGCCAGATGGGCGGGGTATAAATAATAATAATAATAATAATTATTATTATTATTATTATTATTATTATTAATTATAATATCATCCACCTTTTCAAATTAAAGGTGGTTGAGGGAGGAATCTAAACTCTGGCACTGCAGTTTTCCCTTGTAGATGGAGCGAACAGCAAATAAAACTGTCTGAACCAGTCAGGAAGTTGGGCCATTCAGTTTGAGTATTGCTTCCTCCTCCCGATACTTGTGAGACTACATCTCCCATCATCCCCCAACCATTGACCGTGCTGTCTGGGGCTGATGGGAATGAGAGTCCTGCACCATCTGGAGGAGAGCAATTTGGGCAGAAGCTGGTCTGCACTGGGTGGTGGGAACTATCCAAGGTCTCAGCTGCAATCTTCATCTATTACTGTTTTATTTCTTGTAATTATATCCTGCCTTTCCTCCAAGGGGCTCGGGGGGTCATGTACATCCTTCTCCTCCTACTCATTTAATCCTCACAACAACCCTGTGAGGTGGGTTAGGCTTGAGAGGCAGTGGCGGGGGGCCCAAGGTCGCCCACTGAGTTTCGTGGCCGAGTGGGGATTTGAACCCGAGTCTCCCAGTTCCTAGTCCAGCACTCTAACCACTCCACCCCACTGGCACATCAGCCCTGCATAGAGGTGCCAGGTAGATCTGCTTTGTTTCTTGCTATCAATCAATCAATCAATCAATCAATCAGGATCTATCAATCACAGGCAGGTGCAAAATAAAATTAAACAACAAGCTTATTCTGAGCCTTGGAATCGATTTTTCTGTAGTAGAAGTGAACTGGTTTCAGAGCCCTTTCACCTAACAGTGGTGGCTAACCTTGACGCTCCAGATGTTTTGGGACTACAACTCCCATCATCCCTGACCACTGGTCCTGTTAGCTAGGGATGATGGGAGTTGTAGTTCCAAAACATCTGTTTATTAATTTCTGCAGCCCAGCTTAAGGTTGCTTGACAAGGGGAAGGCCCAAGAGATCTGCCAGCAGGTCCTGATCTACCTTTTGTTCCCCGCTGCCCTCGCACACAGGGCAAAAAGCGAGAGTTAACGGGTGCTTCCTTCTGCACAGATCATTGACGTGAAACCTCCTTCGGTGCGCTTCCTCCCGGAAGGAACGCGAATCGCCGCCTACTGGAGCCAGCAGTATCGTTGCCTCTACCCCGGGACAGTCGTACGAGGTGAGACCGTCATTCAGTCAGAGGACGAGGGAGTCAAAGGAGCTCTAAAGCAGGGTGGATTTGATTTAAATCAAATCGATTTAAATCACGATTTAAATCACGATCAATCAATCTCACCAATAAAAATTCATGCAATTAGTCAAAAAAATGGATTTCAGCCCTATACTAAGAACTGTTTAAAGGTAAAGGGACCCCTGACCATTAGGTCCAGTCGTGACAGACTCTGGGGTTGCAGCGCTCATCTCGCATTATTGGCCGAGGGAGCCAGCGTACAGCTTCCGGGTCATGTGGCCAGCATGACTAAGCCGCTTCTGGCGAAACAGAGCAGCGCACGGAAACGCCGTTTACCTTCCCGCTGCAGCGGTATCCTATTTATCTACTTGCACTTTGACATGCTTTCGAACTGCTAGGTTGGCAGGAGCAGGGACCGAGCAACGGGAGCTCACCCCGTCGCGGGGATTCGAACCGCCGACCTTCTGATTGGCAAGCCCTAGGCTCTGTGGTTTTCTTCTTCTTTTTTTTACAGAAAGACTCATCCTTGCTGGTATAATCTTAATATTTACAACCAGATGAAGGTTTCATTTTTGGAATAATAAATTTCCAGAATAGTTTTTACAGTTATATCAAAAATTACTGATTTGGTTATACATACATAGAAATACATAGACCGATAATTATGAAATTATGGCGAGGTTTAATAAGTTAACGGTTTATATTTGGGCAACTTTTCTGCTGTTGTTTATTGGAAGGAGAAAAATAGCGACAATTTCAACAATTTATTTAGCTAAAACAATAACATTATAGCATATGTACCCTATATACTCGAGTATAAGCCTAGTTTTTCAGCACATTTTTTGTGCTGAAAAAGCCGCCCTCGGCTTATACTCGAGTGAGGCAGGCAGTGGCTCCTATGAAGCTTTCCCAGGTTTTTTGTGGTAAAATTGGGTGCCTCGGCTTATATTCGGGTCGGCTTATACTCGAGTATATACGGTATCCATATTTGTTAAGTGATGTGGTTAAGCATTTTAAAAAAACAAACTTGGACTGAGTTTTAGCACATGAAAAACTTAAAACAAATCCTTATTTCCTGATGAATAGCCTTTGGACTAGAATGTAACTTAAATAGAAAGCTATCTTTAGAAAGATTTTTCTCCAAAAGCATTTCATTTTAAAAATCCGATTTAAATTTTAAAAAATCCGATCTTTTCCCCCCTCTTTTTTTTTTTTTAATTATTGATTTTTATCCACTCTGCTCTAAAGGAAGATAAGGAGATAGCAGAGAAGGAATTATTTGCATCTGTCTTCATAGCAAAAATTATAGAGAAGATCCCAGCACCTGAACTAACTTTTCAAATGTGAAATTTTAACTAACAAAAATACGCAACTTGTCCCTCAGCCTCCATAACAGAACTGGAAAGTAGGCAATGTAACACCAATTGTTTTTTTTTTAAAAGGGGATCTGGGAAGTTGGGGCATGGACTGGAAATTGCAGGCTGGCTAGGTCAACATCAGTTCCAGGAAAATGGGAAGGATTGTTAAGGGTAAATCATCATAGAAGAACAAGCCTTGTTGAAGCAGAACCAGCATGGCTTCTGCGAGGGAACGTCCATTGGAAGTGTCAGAAAGCATATGGATATTTGTGACCCACTTAATGCAACGTAATTGGATTTTCAAGAAGGTTTTGGCGAAGTATCTCACCAAAGACTGCCGAGTGAACTTAGCAGTCAGAAGGTGGGTGTGTTCTGATGATAATCCTTTCCTTTTCTATCCAAAGGGGCTCATGATCAGGAGGAAGACGGGGATCTGATAACAGTGGAGTTCGATGATGGCGACACCGGCCGGATTCCCTTGTCCCACATCCGGCTCCTTCCACCTGATTACAAGATCCAGTGTGAGTTTGGCCCTTCTGTTGCAGAATAGGATTTCTGGGCATCGAGAAGAGCGGTTTGAGAGCCCATCTCTCTCAGCCTCCCCACAGCAGGACAGAAGCCCAGTTCCCTTTCCCTCCTGATGCCCCTCAGTTCCCCACAGCAGACTGGTAATGGGAACCCAGAAACATATGACCCCCCCTGTGTGTTGTGTGTCCCCCCCCCCCAAGCATCCACTTTCCCTCACCAAGAAAGCTTTATATCATCAGCACATTCAAAGCATATTCATAGTACCTGATTGCAGCAGGAACAGAGTGAAGAAAAGGGATTCAGTGTGTTTATTCCTGCATTGCAGGGGGTTGGACTAGATGACCCTTGGGGGTCCCTCCCATCTCAATGATTCTAATTCCTACACCCATCATACATAAAAGAACCAGATTTGTATTGGGTTGGAGCTAGTCTATTAGTGGTTCACACATTTACATATTCAATAAAGGATCCCCACAATTGGATTTTCTTGTTTTTCTTATTATTTATTGAATTTATATACTGCCTTATACCTGGGGGGTCTCAGGGCGGTTCACAGAATGAAATCAAGATATAAAACCACAAAATGCATAATAAAAACAAAAACAACTCAATAGCTCCCCCCCCAAACAAAAAAACAACAACCCACATTTTAAAAGGGCGTAGGGTGGAAATCAACCATAGGCCTGCACTTTCTTTGATCTCTTTGCATTTTCATCTTACAGGTTCACTTCCCAAAGAAAGCCCCCCCCCCCCAACCCTTTGCTTACCAGTAACACAAATTGTAAAAATCTAAATATCTTCCAGAATTCGGCTACGATGGGCTAGGCTGCTAATCAAACCTGGGGAGTCAATTTCTGATCTTTCAGGTCCTTAGCAGGCCTATCATATAATAATAATAATAATAATAATAATAATAATAATAATAATAATAATAATAATTTATTATTTGTACCCTGCCCATCTGGCTGGGTCCCCCCAGCCACTCGGGGCAGCTTCTAACAAACATTAAAATACATCAAAATGTCACAGATTAAAAACTTCCCTAAACAGGGCTGCCTTCAGGTATTTTCTGAATGTCATATAGTTATTTATCTCTTTGACCTCTGCTGGGAGGGCGGGTGCCACCACCGAGAAGGCCCTCTGCCTGGTTCCCTGTAACTTGGCTTCTCGCAGGGAGGGAACCGCCAGAAGGCCCTCGGAGGTGGACCTCAGTGTCCGGCAGAACGATGGGGGTGGAGACGCTCCTTCAGGTATAAGCCTAATAAGGTCTGCATTGGAGGTCCGGGGACATTTTGCTCTGTAATTCCTTAATAAATGGAACCCCAGAACTTGTGGGTCTCCACACAGATGCTGAGCTGCTGGCGCCCCCACACTGAGCACTTGCCTGCGTTCCCTCCACAGGTGGGGGTCTCCGTTTGAATAAAACCTTGTTTAGCTGGGGGGAGAGGAGTGGACTGTGTGTCTCCCTCGGTGTGTGTCTTTGCAGCACAGGCCAAAGAATAGCTGTTGGTCTCTTTCAGGTGCCGAGCCTTCTCCCGCCCTGCTGGTGCCCAGCACGAAACGCCGCAGCCGCAAGTCCAGCAAGGATACCGGGGAAGGGAAGGAGGGCAGCGGCACGGGGTCCGAGGAGCCGGCGGCCTCCAAAGGCAAAGGGCGTGGGAGAAAACCAAGCACCAAACAGAAAGCTGGTACGAGGCAGCAGCAGCTTTGGCGGGTGGAAATAAGAATAAGAATAAATTTTTATTTATACCCCGCCCTTCCCGGTCCAAAAACCGGGCTCAGGGCGGCTAACAACAAATACAAAACAATGATTAAAAACAACTTTAAAAACAGCATAAAAAACAAACATCCGTGGGATCACCAGGGCTAACTGGCCAAGTTAGTCTTGCTAGGCCAGTAGGGAGACCAGGGAAGAATTTTAATATGGGAACCCAGAAGGTTTTCTTCAGAAAAAAGGGAAGGGGGAAAAGGAATAGGGGATCAGGCTACATTGAAGCTCAGGCAGAATAGCTCTGTCTTACAGGCCCTGCAGAAGGAGATCAAGTCCCGCAGGGCCCTAGTCTCGTGGGACAGAGCATTCTACCAGGTCGGAGCCAACACTGAGAAGGCCCTGGCCCTGGTGGAGGATAATCTGGCTTCTTTGGGGCCTGGGACCCTTAAGCTATTGTTATTCGTGGACCTTAAGGTCCTCTGTGGGGCATACCAGGAGAGGCGGTCCCATAAATACTGAGGGCGAAACCCTGGGGAGTGCGGGAAACGGCCTTAGGCCAGGTTAGTCTAGCCCAGGCCAATGGGAGTTGGAGCCAGGAGCTGCCAGTGGTTCTCCAGTGCCTTTGGGGACTGAACCTGGGACCTTCTGCATACTGCCCTCTCCGTAGTTGCAAACTTTGGAACTCCCTGCTTAGGGAAGCCAGACTGGCTCCCTCTTCATTGTCCTTCCGCCGGGAGGTGAAGGCTGTTTTATTCCAACAGGCCTTCAGGAGATGTTTCCTAAGGAAAGGCCTTTGGAGTGCCGAGCTGCTTTTACCACCTCTGTTTTAACATATATGCTTTTATAGTGTTTTAATTCTATTTAATTGCTTTTAAATGATTGCATTGCACCTGTTTTTAGTTTTTGGGGTTTTTGGGGGGTATTTTATCTATGTTGTTTCAATATGTTCTAAGCTGCCTTGAGTCCTAGACTGGGAAAAAGGTGGGATAGAAATGTAATAATAATAGGAAAAAAATTCTGATTGTCTAGGTTGGTGTGTTAAAAAGCTTTCGATTGACTGAAAAGGCACCTCCAGTTAATCAGGCAACAAACCGTTAAAAAAAAGTGGATTATTTTTAATAGAAGTACTTATAAAAGAACTGTAAATGGCAGAGGCTACCTTGGAAGAGCATTGCCTTTTTTGTGGGAAAGAATGTTCCTTCTAAGACGAGTGTCTGCAGAGAGCATAAATAGTCATGCCATCTTAAAGCATAGCGAGGGAGCATTTTTCTCCTTCAAAACTATTGTATTCACATGATTAAATCAACTAGGATTTTCTTCCATATGTATATGACAGTCAACTGAACTGCACTTCAAAGCTGGATCTTGGAAGGGCATTGTCAAACATCACATTACAATATATGCAGATAACGGAGTTAATGTGCTCGTTAAACATGTCAGCTTCTGCATCCTTTGTAACACTATTTGGATTTTAGTACTTTGAAAGAGAGGTCTCTGTTCACTCACCTCTTTCTGTGCCTGGGTCTTCAGCTCTGCCTTCTCCAGTCCAGATGTTCTCCAGATCTTTTGCTGGGCTATGATGCCCATCAGCTGTAGCCATAACATGGCCAGTGGCTGGGGCACTATGGGAGACCTGGAGTCCCAACAACGATTGGAAGGGTACCAGGCTGGGGGCCAGGGGCCAGGGGAGCTGGAGACGCCTGCCTCATTGTTGGACAACATCCTTCCAGGATCCAGAGAAGAGGCACTCTGGCCTTGGGCAAAGGCTATTTCCCCAAAAAATTGTTTTAATTTTACTTTTTCTGCTTTCCAGAAGATGCCGTCCTCAAGGAAGAAGCAAACCAGGGGGAAGCTGCAGCCAGCCCATCGCTTGTGCCAGAGAAGCCCGCTTGCCTTAGCAAGCAAAGCGCCAAAGGCTCAAAGAAAGCGCAGCAGATCCCCGCCAGGACCTCCTCCCAGGCAGAAGAAAAACATCACAGCAAAGGCGGCAAAGTCAAGCTCTCCTCCAAGATGCCCGGCCCAGCCCAGCCCGCCTTCCAGCCTCCGGCGTTCAGCAACACCCGGGGGGACGAACCCTATGCCGAGATCCCGGGCGTCCTGGGGGCCTTCAGCGCTTCGGACACCTCCTCTGGCAAAGCCCGGTCCAAGAAGGAGAAATCTGCAGAGGAGTCACAAGAGTTTGGGTCGGCGGCCAAAGCCCAGAGGAAGATCCCCGACAGCGATATCCTCATCAAGCTGGACCACGAAGGAGTGATGTCTCCCAAAACCAAGAAGACGAAGGAGGCCATGAGGATGCTGGGCAGCTCCAGCCTGGCTGGCAGGAGGGAGACCAAAAACATCCTGGGGCTGAGCTACAGCCCCGTGGCTGAGGCCAAGCGGCAGAAAGCGTCCAGGGCCAAGGGGGCCGGCAGCGAATCTCCGGCCCCGAACTTTGCGGGGAAGTTTGGTGGCTCTGGAGAGAACTCTGCGAAGCAGCAAGAGGACAAGGCGCAGGCCGGGCCGGCAGGAGACGAGTCAGAAAGCAACAGCAGCGGCAGCAGCTCCGAGTCGGAAGGGGAGGAGGAGGCGGAGAAGAACGGAGGGGGAGCCCCCGACAGCTCGGCCAGCTCGCGGGCCTCCACGCCCGTCTCCTCCTCCAACTCCTCGTCTTCCTCCTCGTCCTCCAGCTCCAGCTCTTCCTCCTCCTCCTCCTCGTCCTCCACTTCTTCCTCCTCGTCCTCCAGCTCCAGCTCTTCCTCCTCTTCGTCCTCGTCTTCCTCCGCCACGGACGAAGACTCCTCCTGCAGCTCAGATGACGAGGCGGCCGAATCCCAGGCGGGGGCCTCCTCCGCCCAGCAGACCCTCCCCGCCAAGGCAGCCAAGCAGGCAGGGAAGTCTCCCTCGGCCACAAACCCCCAGAGCCCCAAGCAGGAGCAGCAAGCGGTGCAGAAGCAGCAGCAGCAGGCGGGGGGCAAGACCCGCCCCAAGAAGCGGGAGGGGATCCACCTGCCCACCACAAAGGAGCTGGCCAAGCGGCAGAGGCTGCCCTCGGTGGAGAACCGGCCCAAGATCGCGGCCTTCCTGCCGGCGCGGCAGCTCTGGAAGTGGTTTGGGAAGCCCACCCAGGTCAGCTCCTTCTCCTGCTGGGGGGGGGGGTGTCTTTCCTTTGCTCTCTGCATCTCCGGCTGGGACCTCTCCCCTCCCCAGAGGTGTTATATTAGCGCACATTGCAAAGGTTTCATGACACAGGATGTGAATGGATGTAAATACGGCCTCTGCATATTATATTATATTATGATATGATATGATATGATATGATATGATATGATATGATATGATATGACACGATACGATACGATACGATACGATACGATACGATACAGTGGTCCCTCGACTTACGAAGATAATCCGTTCCGATGGGACCTTCGTAGGTCGAAAACATCGTAAGTCGAGTCCCCATAGGAATGGGAGAGCACATTCGTAGGTCAAAAAAAACTTCGCAAGTTGAGGAAACCGCATCTAAAACGGCCGCAATTTCCTTTCGGAAGTCAAAAAAATTCGGAAGCGGCGGCCGCTTTGATCCCTCATAACTCAAAAAATGCGGAAGTCGAGTACTTTGTAAGTCGAGGGATCACTGTATAACTTATATCCCGCCCATCTGGCTGGGCCTCTCTGGGCGGCTCCCAACAGATTATTAAAAACACAATAAAAGATCAAACACTGAAAACTTCCCTAAACAGGGCTGCCTTCAGATGTCTTCTAAAAGTCAGATAGTTGTTTATCTCCTTGACATCCAATGGGAGGGCGTTCCACAGGGCGGGTGCCACCACCAAGAAGGCCCTCTGCCTGGTTCCCTGTAACCTCATTTCTCACAGGGAGGGAACCGCCAGAAGGCCCTCAGCGCTAGATCTCAGTGTAAATAAGTTATGATGGATGTAATAATGGAATACTGAATGGTATAGTTTCTGTAAAATATGCAGGGATTTATGATAAGTAAAATGAACCATGGAAAGAGAAGAAGGGTAGTAATTGATATCTTAAGGATGTAAAAAGGAGTATTTTAAATTATAAAACAGAAAATGAAATAAAAAGTATATATGGGGGAAAAGAATATAGGGAACATTGCTTTATCTGAATGTCTGGCCAGGCATAGACATTTAGTCTGCGTCACAAAGCCAAATCAAACAGTTTTGATGCAAATTAGTTTTTCAGTTTTTCTTATTATATAAATAAAGAGGGTCTTATAAGCACCCCTCCTGGTGGTTGGGCTATAGAGACTCATCTTAAAAGCTTGGCTGTATGTAACTGCACCTCTGCAATTTGTTTTTTTATACTGAATATGCCCCATGTGTGGATCTCTTCATGAGGTTAGGTGTCCATTTGTACATTCCGTTAAGAGAAACCATTTTTTAAGAGACGCACTGCAGCCCCCATTCTGTGAAACCCCGGTTGGTGGACGTTCAAGACACAAAAATACACTAAAAGGCAACCGCGATAATTGGAACGGTTTCCCAACTCGTTTCCAAAATCAAGGGGGGAACCGACCTGTGAAAACACCCACAAGATTTCAGCTTTACAGATAAGGGTGGGCAGAAGTTAGATCCGGATCTGCTGGTGGATCTCTGAGTGATCTGTAGTGGCATATATTAAATTTTCTGTTTTACAATTTAAAGTACTCTTTGTTACTCCTCAGAGCTGGACCTCAGTGTAAATAAGTTATGATGGGATGTAATAATGGAATACTGAATGGTATAGTGGTATAGAGAGCCAGTGTGGTGTAGTGGTTAAGAGTGGTAGACTCATAATCTGGTGAACCGGGTTCGCGTCTCCGCTCCTCCACATGCAGCTGCTGGGTGACCTTGGGCTAGTCCCACTTCTCTGAAGTCTCTCAGCCCCACTCACCTCACAGAGTGTTTGTTGTGGGGGAGGAAGGGAAAGGAGAATGTTAGCCGCTTGGAGACTCCTTCGGGTAGTGATAAAGCGGGATATCAAATCCAAACTCTTCTCTTCTTCTTCTTATAGTTTCTGTAAAATATGCAGGGGTTTACGATATGCAAAATGAACCATGGAAAGAGAAGAATGGAAGATGTTGATATCTTAAGAATGTAAAAAGGAGTACAGTCATACCTCATGTTGCGAACTCTGCAGGTTACACATTTTCGGGTTGCGCTCCACGCCAAACCCGGAAGTACCGGAACGGGTTACTTCTGGGTTTCGGTGCATATGCAGAAGTGCTAAATCGTGCTTTGCGCATGTGCAAAAGAGCCAAATCTCAACCCGCGCATGCGCAGATGCGGCGCTGCGGGTTGCAGACGCTGTGGGTTGCGAACGCAGCTCCCGCACAGATCACATTCGCA
This sequence comes from Darevskia nairensis, assembly GCA_034642065.1. NCBI lineage: Eukaryota > Metazoa > Chordata > Lepidosauria > Squamata > Lacertidae > Darevskia > Darevskia nairensis. The sequence continues at coordinate 113,789 of JAWWNI010000983.1, forward strand.
ACCCGAGCTTCCGCTGTACTTTAAATTGGAAAACAAAATTTAATATATATAAAATTTTCTGTTTTACAATTTAAAGTACTCATTTTTACATCCTTAAGATATCAATGAACCCGAACACATACGCTAAAAAAAGCATGTGAAGAGGCTCTGAGCTTACGCCACTCTGCTCTCTCTTGACTCCGCAGAGGCGTGGGATGAAGGGCAAAGCTCGGAAACTCTTCTACAAAGCCATTGTCCGCGGAAAGGAGATCATCCGCATCGGAGACTGCGCCGTCTTCCTGTCGGCCGGCCGCCCCAACCTGCCCTACATCGGTCGCATCCAGAGCATGTGGGAGTCCTGGGGGAACAACATGGTTGTCCGAGTGAAATGGTTTTACCACCCGGAAGAAACCAACCCTGGCAAGAAGCTCAACGAAGGCAAGGTAGGAGGCCCAGGCATGACCTCGCAGCAGCAGCAGCATCAACGGAGAATTTCTTGGGAAACGAGCCAAGAATCCCTGGGGGGGTTGCTCAATGGGTGGAGGTCTCTATATATTAGCTCAGAGTGAAACTTACCGGGAGAATAAGAAATCAAGTTAACAAACTTTTTATAAACGAATGGTTTATTGAATATTCACACATAAATTGCAAACAGATTAAAAAAACATTGGCAGGATTATTGTAATAACCTGCAGTTTTGTAAGAGTATCTATTTAAAGTAGATAAATGAATGAGCCAATTAAATGGATGTTCAAAAATAACTTTAAGGAACCGCAGAAAGAGGGGGAAGGAAGTCAATTTTGAAATGTTTAAATGATTGTAAAATTAATGAAATGTATTAACCTGAAAAGTACATACAGTGGTACCTTGGTTCTCAAACTTAATCCGTTCCGGAGGTACGTTCCAAAACCAAAGCGTTCCAAAACCAAGGCGCTCTTTCCCATAGAAAGTTAATGCAAAATGGATTAATCCATTCCAGGCTTTTAAAAACAACTCCTAAAACAGCAATTTAACACGAATTTTACTGTCTGTCGAGACCATTGATCCATAAAATGAAAGCAGTAAACAATGTACTGCAGTCACAGAATCAAGCAATCAATAGCTGAACTGGGTTCCACACAGTCACAAAAAAGAGCTGCAAAAACGAAAACACAAAATAAATAGCGAAAACAGACAGACCTCAGCGTAACACTCAAAATGGAAGTGTGGCACTCAAAACGGAGCATGTTTGGCTTCTGAGAAAAGTTCATAAACCGGAACACTTACTTCCGGGTTTGCAGTGTTTGGGTTCCAAATTGTTTGAGAACCAAGGTACCACTGTGTGTGTGTATACGTGACGTGGGTGGCGCTATGGTCTAAACCACTGAGCCTCATGGGCTTCCCGATCAGAAGGTCAGCAGTTCGAATCCCCGCGACAGAGTGAGCTCCCATTGCTCTTGTCCCAGCTCCTGCCAACCTAGCAGTTCGAAGGCACGCCAGTGCAAGTAGAGAAATAGGTACCACTCTGGCGGGAAGGTAAAGGGCGTTTCCGTGCGCTGCTCTGGTTTCAGTGTCCCGTTGCGCCAGAAGCGGCTTAGTCATTGGATGCTTGCCTGTCTAGCAGACCCACCGTCCCCCCAGCATTCAGCCCCACTGGCCTGCAAAAGGGAAACTGGAGGCTGTGAGGAAATGTTTGCTGGCCTCCTCTTCAGAGAATGACCCACTGTGCGCTTTCCCATTCCCACAAGCCCATAGCTGTGCCGCAAGCAGTTTAAAGGATTAGCAAGGAGAGACTTGGAGGAAGGGCCTGGCTTTGGGGGAGGGCAGATTTCAGGGACCAGATTGTGGCTCTGGATTCTTGCATATTGCAAAATGAAATTTAAAACAAAACAAAACACTTTTTGAAAAGTTACTCTCATAACGGAGCCCAAAAGGCTTCTCTTAATAATTTGTGTACGTTCTTAGCTTAAACAATTAGCAATTTCCCCTCCCCTTTAATTAATTAATTTTTCTGATTAAATACAGGGGTCAGCAGGGGGCCGGTCCACCGTCCCTCAGACCTTGGGGGGGGGGCGGACTATGTTTTGAAAAACAAATAAATGAACGAATTCCTATGCCCCACAAAAAACCCAGAGATGCATTTTAAATAAAAGCACACATTCCACTCCTGTAAAAACACGCTGATTCCTGGACCGTCCACGGGCCGGATTGAGAAGGCGATTGGGCCAGATCCAGCCCTTAGTTTGCCTACCCATGGATTAAAACATTAGCAGCCCTGGTGAGAATCATCCAAAACGCTGCTGCCACAGAACATGCGTAGAGCGCTTTTATTTTGCCACTGAATCTCCACCACTGAGTATCGCTGCTCACCTTGCATGACCGGGGAAACAAAGATGGTTATGGGGTTGTGGGGTTTTTTTGGGGGGTGGGGGGAGAAGCTTTGAACAGTTCTGGGCTTTGCCTCCTAATCTCACTTTCCCTTTCTCGTCCCTCTCCTCGCCAACCCCCCCCCCCCGCCCCATCAGCGCTGGGATCAGAAGTCCAGCAGGAGCCTTTCGACCGCTCTCCAGGCCTCCAGCCAGAGGAAGGACTTCATGGAGGTGTGTAATAATAATAATAATAATAATAATAATAATTTATACCCCGCCCATCTGGCTGTGAGAGAAGGCAGCTGGTGTGGGTGGGAGAAACCGGTCTTTGGGACGGGTTCCAGGGTCTCTCGACTCCTTGCAGAGCTGTGCTCCTTCCTGAAGATTGCGGGGGGGGGGCCTGTCCTCTGGGGGCGGCTCGTCATTTGCAGAATGCTCTACCTGGGGAGGCTCACCTGGTGCCTTCATTACATTACCCAACTGATGCAGGCGCTTCCCATATGAATCCTTCTTATTCTGTGAACTGCCCTGAGATCTCCAGGTATAGGGTGGTATATCAATTACATAATTATAATAAGTTATTATTTATACCCAGCCCATCTGTCTGGGTTTCCCCAGCCACTCTGGGCGGCTTCCAACAAAATATTAAAAACACAATAAAACATCAAACGTTATAAACTTACCTAAACAGGACTGCCTTCAGATGTCTTCTAAAAGTCAGAGAGTTGTTTATTTCCTTGACATCTGATGGGAGGGCGTTCCACAGGACGGGCGCCACCACCGAGAAGGCCCTCTGCCTGGTTCCCTGTAACCTCACTTCTCGCAGGGAGGGAACCGCCAAAAGGCCCTCGGAGCTGGACCTCAATGTCCTGGCTGAACGATGGGGATGGAGACGCTCCTTCAATATAATAATAATAATAATAATAATAATAATAAATTATCTTTAGGCACCAGACAAAAACTGTTAAACTATCTATGGCCGCTGTGAAGAAGGGCCTTGTCCTGCCCACCATTTCTCTTAGCGAGGCTGTCTGGCATCTCCTGCCAGTCCTCTTCATATGCAGGGCGGGTACTTAAGAGGCCTAGCTGACAAAAGGGACCAAAAAGAGCCAAGAGGGGAGTGAGCCTCCCACTGCCTGAGGCCATTGGCTGATTTTGTCCAATAGGTGGGCCGGTTCTGGTATTCCCCCCTCCCACTCTTGCTTTGGGTACCTGCGGGTGCCGCTGTGGGTTAAACCACAGAGCCTAGGGCTTGCCGATCAGAAGGTTGGCGGTTTGAATCCCCTCGATGGGGTGAGCTCCCGTTGCTCGGTCCCAGCTCCTGCCCACCTAGCAGTTCGAAAGCACGTCAAAGTGCAAGTAGATAAATAGGTACTGCTCTGGCGGGAAGGTAAACGGCGTTTCCGTGTGCTGCTCTGGTTCGCCAGAAGCGGCTTAGTCATGCTGGCCACATGACCCGAAAGCTGTACGCCGTCTCCCTTGGCCAATAATGCGAGATGAGTGCTGCAACCCCGGAGTTGGTCACGACTGGACCTAATGGTCAGGGGTCCCTTTACCTTTACCCGCAGCCCAGAGGTGTGTCCCCAACTGCCTGCTTACTCACTCCTCTCCCTTTTCCATTCCTCCTCCAGCGAGCGCTGTACCAGTCCTCACACGTGGATGAGAACGACGTCCAGACCATCTCGCACAAGTGTCTGGTGGTCGACCTGGAGGAGTACGAGCAGATGCTGAAGACCAAGAAGTACCAGGACAGCGAGGACCTCTACTACCTAGCGGGGACGTACGAGCCCACCACGGGCATGATCTTCAACACGGACGGGGTGCCGGTCATCTGCTAACCGCTTCTGGGACAGGGAATTCCGGGAGGCACCCCGACACTCCCAAAGCATTCGGATCAATACAGCCAGCCCCCCCCCCGTCCGCGGAGCAGGGCGGAAGAGAAGTTAATGTGCCTGTTTCCGACGACAGCATGATTGTTTTAAGCGCCCGGCCGCATCGCGACAGGACAGGTTCCGGAAAACGAAAGAGGTCCGCCTTGCCCAAAGGGATTTCCTGAAATCCGCTGAGATCCAACCGCTTGGCTCTCCTGCAGCAGAAGGGAACAGATTGGCAGAAAAAGAAACGGCAGGTCGGATCCTGCCTCTCGGGAACGAGCGTGGCTTTGTGGCCACAACCCCTGAACTTTCCCCTCGGGTTCAGGCTTCCATAGGATATTTCAGGACACTAGTCGTTTCCCCCCCTGGACTTCCCGATTCCAAGGTGACCCGTCCCACCTTCCCACGCCAACCAACTTTTGCCAGGTCGGGGAGAGGGGGCAAACCGTGCGTTGACTGCCAGTTAAAGAACACTTTGTTGTTGACTCTCTCGCCTCAAAGGACCTCCTCTCCGTTCTCCAGCAGGGAACTGATACAGGGGAGCAGCCCCGAAATCTCCGGTCGCAAGAGGGGGGGGCAGGGAGTCGCTTGGGCGCAAAGAGCTGTGGGCCGACATCCCTCTTAGGTTACGAGGAGCCGAGTGGATGGGCGAGGAGATAAGGGGCTGAACCCTTTTCACAGCACGGGGGGAAAAAACAACCCCTCTATTTTGGGGCCAGCCCCACTTCTCCAACCATTGGGGGGTTGTCTCCCAGACAGCAGCATTTCCCTTCCTCGTGTAAGTTGAATGTAAGTCGCCCAGTCTTGCTTGGAAACATGGGTCCTCCTTCACCAGATATTTTCTAAATAATATTACATAGTTTTGGGGGGAAGAAGATTGTGTTTTGCTGCTGGTCATTTGCTGCTGTCTCTTCAGGAACCCAGAAAAAACACTTTTCCCTCCTATTTTTATTTTTTACACCTTCCGGACCCAGCGAACCGCCTTCTGAAGATGTCCACGCGGAACGAGATGCCTCAGCTCGCCTCCCACCCCGCTTCTCCGTGCCCCCCCCCAATGGCACTACTTACGAAGGGCAAGGAGGAGACTGGCACTTGCAGAAACCTCACGTTTCCTCCCCCCCCCTGCCCTCTGCAGGATGGCGGGATCCTGCGCTGAGCTAAGTGCGGACCCAGCACACGCCGAATCAGATTGTTTCCCTCCCCCGAAAAGTTTGTGAGTGTCCATCAATTCGCCCCTGGATCTCTGCCATTTCCCACCTCCCTTTCTGGGTCAACAGCTCTGGACCTTGCAGGGCAAAAAGCCCCCGTTAAGTAGGGACGACCAGAGAGTAGGTTGGTTTTGAGGGACGGAGGCAGCGGACTCGAACGACGACACAGTGTTTTTGCACTTAAGAAACCTCACACACTACAAGCCCAAGACGCCACGATTGTTTCTGCCCTGAACAGAGTGTATAATTCCAACACTACAGAGGGGAGGTGCTTCATTTAACTCGGACAGATTATTTTTATTTTTTAAACTACCTGGTACAAACAAAAATACCACAGACCTTTAGCCGTGGAGAGAGGCGCCTTCCCCATCTCCCCAAATTTTGCAATCCCCTCCTTTTAAAGAACCACAGTGGTGCTGTATGTACTGCCTGACTTCTCCCCGGCTTTCCGAAGACTTTGGTGGATAATATTTCTAGAAGCAACATCTGTCACTCTGTACAGTTTTAACGTACCAAAAGATTCGTAATGGGCCCCTTTCACACACACACACACACACACACACACACACACACACACACACACACACACAGAGACACACACACCATCCCTGTATTATAACTCTTTAAAGAAAAGAAAACTTTAAAAACAGAGAAAGGAAAGGAAAGGGGGGGGGAGAGAGAAGAAGCAAAAATGGATTCAACTTTTTAATTATAAATATAAAGTATAAATATATAAATATATATAAATATATAAACTTTTTTTAAAAAGAAAAACTGTGAAAAAAAATTATGAAATTATAAAAGCAAAACACAGTCTGACATTTAGAGTCTTATTTTTTATTTCCCGTTGGATTGTGACTGTAAAAAAGAGAGAGAGAGAGAAGAGGACACAGGGGAAACAGGAGATCCAAAACGTTGCTTACACACGAACTGCGTGCTGTATCTGTGGAAGCAAACCTTGCGTGAGCAGATGTTTGAAGAGAGAGAGAGAGAGAGAGAGAAAGAAAGAGAGAGAAAGAAAGAAAGAGAGAATTTATGTGAATGTTAAATAGAAAGCACTTAACTGCCCATTGCCTTCTATGGAACACAAGGATATTTTGCAGACAATCGAGAGGAAAGGAGCCAGGTTTTTTGTCCCTTTCTCCCCCCCCCCCGTTGTTTTATGTTTTCGATTCGCACCCCCCCCTTTTTGCATTCTGTTTGTTGCCGAATTATGTGCGATCCTTTTTCATAAAAAAAGCAATTGAAAAACAAAACAACAACAACCCGAGCTCTGCCTTTCTTTTGTCGTCTTGGTTTTTTCCCCTCCCTTCAAAAAAAATAAAAATGATTAGGGTGTGATCCTGTACTTGCTGAAGCCGAAGGAGCTGTTAAGATGGGGCAGAAGGTTCGCCGAGCAGAGGTGGCTGCCCCACTCTGAAAAAGAGGTCCGTTAAAGACCCCTGCGGAGAGGGGGGAAGGAGTTGGGTTTGGAGCAGGGGGGGCAGGATCCCAAACAACCACACGGTCCCAAAGACACAACAGAAATCCACACCGGGGCAGGCTCTGGTTAAGGAATTCCTCAGGCTGCAATGGGAGCAGGGGAAAGGCTCTCCGTGGCGGCCACAATGGCGACGCTCTCCCTCTATAGCTGGCAGCAGTAAACTCTTCTGAAGACCTGGAAAGTTCAGGAAGGGACAGGGCTCCTATGCCAGGGACCTGCTTCCCTTTGGGGCAACCGGTTGACCCCTGGGAGGACAGGAAGGGTCCCCAATGGCTGCATCCACCAGGGCTGTTACGTTCTTATTGTGGGAATGTTCAGGGTGGCAAGAGAGGATGCCTAGGGCTTGCCGATCAGAAGGTTGGCGGTTTGAATCCCCGCGACGGGGTGAGCTCCCGTTGCTCGGTCCCAGCTCCTGCCAACCTAGCAGTTCGAAAGCACGTCAGAGTTCAAGTATATAAATAGGTACCGCTCCGGCGGGAAGGTAAACGGCGTTTCTGTGCGCTGCTCTGGTTTGCCAGAAGCGGCTTAGTCATGCTGGCCACATGACCCGGAAGCTGTACGCTGGCTACCTCGGCCAATAATGCGAGATGAGCGCCGCAACCCCAGAGTCGGACACGACTGGACCTAACGGTCAGGGGTCCCTTTACCTTTACTTAACTTGCGCTAGCAAGTTCCTTTACTTAGCAGAGTTTCACATTCCCCTTTTTACATGCACAGCAGATGGCTGGTTGCAGGCTCGTGTGAGCCTCTCCCTACTATACAATTCAGTCTGTCTCAGATTGAATTGCACGTTCCTGGTAAGTTCCCTTGGATCCCTCTTAAAAGAATAAAGACGCCACAATCTTGTTCAAAGTCAATAAAAGAAGTTTACTCACATCATCAGTTCACAGTTGGATCCCTGAAGGCAGACTTAGTTAGAAATATGTACATGTGGATCTACCCCATATGGGGGAACAATCCCAGTGCTGAGAGCTGGCAAATCAGTCCTAGCTAAAAGCTGGTCAAACGAAGAAGGAAGTTAAAAAGAGAGAGAGGGTGCTGCGTGACTCATCCTTTTGTTACCTGGACAGGTAAGGTCACGCCCACCTTCTCTCACATGCAAGAGGGAGGATGCTCCAGCCAGGAGGAACAGGACGTTTCAACTGGCTGGACCAAACATTCCCTCGCATGTCTTTTCTAGCATTATAAGGAATGACTGGTTCTTACAAAGGGTGGTATCTCTCCTCCCCCCTCCTTCTGTTCTAAGCTGGTGATGGCTTTGCTGCAGAGCTAACGGCAACCTGTTCTCTCAGTTCCTGCGGGATCTGAGTGCAAGAGCCCTCTCCCCTCTTGTGGGATTCAGAAGCATGGCTGGCTCCGGCTGGGGAGCCCTTGTGGCTAGTAGCCGTTCAGAGTCCTCTTCTCCATGCCCAGCCCTCTTTTAAAGCCGTCCAGGTTGGTGACCATCACTGCCTCCTGCGGCAGGGAGTTCCAGAAGTTGTGCTCTGCTGCTGCGGCCATCGGTGGAGGTTTGGGCCAAAGGAGCCGTGAATTCCTAGCCGTACCACGGCCCGGCGCGTGTGCCCTCCTGCCTCACAGCCCTGTTTGCCCAAGTAGACAATCCTGAGATTCTAAAGGTGAAACAAGCCCTGTCCCTTCTTACAAGTCCTGTCCCTTCTTCATCCTGGCTGGGGCTATTCGTGTTGGCCCTCAGCCTGCCCCCCGCCCCCCGCTAAGGGTTATGGTGCAGATGAGCCAAGCAGCCTGAAAGCAAGGGATAAAAGGCCGCCTCTCCACAGTGGGGTGGGGGGGAGAAGCCCCACAGTTCACCCTGGCGGTTCCCGCAAAATGTGCTCCCAGCATGAACATTTGAGCCGCACCATCCAGGGGCGTACCGAGGATCAAAACTAGGGGGGGGGGGCAAGCCATGGTCGTTCAGATTTGCTTTGAATGGACGTTGATCATTTTTGCTTCTAGGGCTGCCTTCTGGGGGGGGCAGCTGCCCCCTCTGCCCCCCCCCGGGTACGCCCATGGCACCATCTCTGCTCCAAACTGCCGGCTGCATCTGTTCACAATCCAGCCCACTGGGCAACACCACCTTGTTTTGTGCAGCGACCCCTTTTTCCAAGTGGGGAAGCCAGGCTGGGGGTGGGGGGGGGATTTTGGCTATTCGGAGGGGCGGAAGCGAATTTCAAGGAGAGACGCAACAGGCAAGAGCACTTTCCTGCCTCCTTCCCACCGTCTTTAGTTGGCCAAAATATGCCCCAACTCTCAAAAGGGTGTATCATCATCATCATCATCCTGGGGAATAAAAGGAGGAAGGAGCTGGCAGGGGGCAGCGAATACCCCCCCCCCCACCTTGAAATTCACCCTATCCTGAAAATGCTCCCATAACCTTTCAGATTACAATAACCCAACGAGCTCAATGTGGGGCTGCTCTGGAAGACAATTGGAAGCTTTGACTGGTCCCAGAAATCTGGCTGGTCTTCCCTTTACCTTTCATATATCGCCCATTTTCAAGCAGCTGCCCTGGTGGCCAGTTTGTTTGTGGGCCCAAATCAAGGTGCTCATGTCGGTGTTTGAAGCCCTGAAGGACTCGGACCCCCAAAGACCTGCAAGGCTGCCTGCTTCCCTGCAGACCCTCTTGGGTACTGAGATTGGCAGAGGGGGCCCTCTTGGTTGTTCCTCCATCCTCGAAGGCTTTGGGGGGGGGCAAGGGGAGAAGGCCTTCTCTGTGGTGGCCCCTGAGCTGTGGGACTCTCTTCTCACAAAGGAGTGCCTGGCACCTTCATTGCACAACTTCTGGATAAGGTGGAAGACGCACCTCTTGATAGCCTGGCCTTTGACATTTCAAGTGTCTCTTTTTTAGGACATATCTTATGGGGGGGGTTCCAGTTTGCTTTAAATGTTTCTATATATATATATTGTGTTCTAATGATGAAACTTGCCCCAGGAGCTTAGGGTTCGTAAATAATAACTACTCTCTTTTTTTATTTTTGTTGTTGTTCAGTCGTTCAGTCGTGTCCGACTCTTCGTGACCCCATGGACCAAGGCACGCCAGGCACACCTATCCTCCACTGCCTCTCGCAGTTTGGCCAAACTCATGCTAGTAGCTTCGAGAACACTGTCCAACCATCTTGTCCTCTGTCGTCCCCTTCTCCTTGTGCCCTCCATCTTTCCCAACATCAGGGTCTTTTCTAGGGAGTCTTCTCTTCTCTTTTTATTATAGAGGGGATTTAATTTTGCCCTGCCTTTTGCTGCATCTCATCCCTGCCCCTCTGCAAATTCAGGGAGAACTTTTTTTGTCCTTTTTTGAAATGTGTGCCCCAAACTTTGGTCTTCCTTTGGTGTGTCCCCACCCCACCCCACCCCACACACACAGCAAAAAAACAACCCCATTTGTCAATCTTTTTGGAAACCTCACAAGTTTGGGTTTGGGGTTCGGTGCGAAGGGTATCTTATAGCAGGAACAGCCATATGCTCTGCCGATTTGGCAAGAAACATCACAGTACCGAAACAGGAAGAGTGAACCGGAATCACCAGTGCGTACATGATGCCAAATGTTACATCCGAAGCAGACTTTTCTCCGCTGGCAGCCGAGCAATCTCCAAGTGGCGGCGGCTAATTTCCCAGTTCCCGACACCTCCTTCCCAAGCAGCACCCGCTAGGAGACACTGATGCTGCTATGGGTGCTTACCGGGCATGTAGGGAGGGCAACGTCGCCATCTGGTGGTTAAAAGGCTACAGCCTCCTCCATTCTTCCTTGCAGGCCAGTCTGGTGTGTCATTTGCACAGCTTTTGCCTGCTTAGAAGCCCCTTGCCTTGCTTGCTCCTTTCCAAGGCACTTGCAGATAAAATGCGCATGTATTTTTTTTAGTTACAGGTGTTGGTCTGCCGTAGTCGAAACAAAATAAAAAAATTCCTTGCAGTAGCACCTTAGAGACCAACTAAATTTGTTATCTTGCATCTTAAAAAGCAGAGACATCACCTTGCCGACAAAGGTCCGTATAGTTAAAGCTATGGTTTTCCCAGTAGTGATGTACGGAAGTGAGAGCTGGACCATAAAGAAGGCTGATTGCCGAAGAATTGATGCTTTTGAATTATTGTGCTGGAGGAGACTCTTGAGAGTCCCATGGACTGCAAGAAGATCAAACCTATCCATTCTTAAGGAAATCAGCCTGGAGTGCTCACTGGAAGGTCAGATCCTGAAGCTGAGGCTCCAATACTTTGGCCACCTCATGAGAAGAGAAGACTCCCTAGAAAAGACCCTGATGTTGGGAAAGGTTGAGGGAACAAGGAGAAGGGGACGACAGAGGATGAGATGGTTGGACAGTGTTCTCGAAGCTACCAACATGAATTTGGCCAAACTGCAAGAGGCAGTGAAGGATAGGCGTGCCTGGCGTGCTCTGGTCCATGGGGTTACGAAGAGTCGGACACGACTGAACGACTGAACAACAACAAAGTTTGTTATAAGGGACGCGGGTGGCACTGTGGGTTAAACCACAGAGCCTAGGCCTTGCCGATCGGAAGGTTGGCGGTTCGAATCCCCGCGACGGGGTGAACTCCCGTTGCTCGGTCCCAGCTCCTGCCAACCTAGCAGTTCGAAAGCACGTCAAAGTGCAAGTAGATAAATAGATACCGCTCCGGCGGGAAGGTAAACGGTGTTTCCGTGCGCTGTTCTGGTTCGCCAGAAGCGGCTTAGTCATGCTGGCCACATGACCTGGAAGCTGTACGCCGGCTCCCTCGGCCAGTAAAGCGAGATGAGCGCCGCAACCCCAGAGTCGTTCACGACAGGACCTAATGGTCAGTGGTCCCGTTACCTTTAAGTTTGTTATTGGTATGAGCTTTCGTATGCATGTATCTGAAGAAGTGTGCATGCACACGAAAGCTCATACCAATGACAAACTTAGTTGGTCTCTAAGGTGCTACTGGAAGGAATTTTTGTATTATGTATTTTTTGGTTTCTCTGCATGCATACTTGGGGATGCATATTCAGAGGGCAGGCCGAGTGGTTCCTAGGAATGCAAACAGCTTTATACAGATGCCCTGGTCCATCGAGCTCAGCATTGCCTACACTGACCGGCAGGATTTCAGGTCGAAGTCTCTCCCAATCCTACTTGCGACCTGCTTGCAAGGAAGACCCTCTGCCGCTGAGCTGCAGGCCTTCCTGTTCGAACCCCAACTGCCTTCCCACACGGGCGGGGGACCTACGGGCATCCCAGTGTCGGAGTCCTGCCAGGCCCCCTCAGCATGGCTGACTGGATCCGTAAGGCCACAAGGTCCCTGCCCCCCCCAGCACCTTGGCATCGACATGACCTGCCCCACATCCAGCCAAGCCTCCAGCGGTACTGTGGATAACTTACAAAATCCACTTTAGGGGCCGAGTCAGGCTACTGCCCCAAGATGCTCAGGACCGTTTTTCTGTTGACGGCTCTCAGATTATCCTGCCTCGCTCCCTGCAAGACCCAGCGCCTGTGCTGGCAAGGCGCAGCCGTGGGCCCTTTGCTGCCCCCAGAGCAGGTATCCTGCCACTTGACCCTTGCCAGAATCCTAAAAGGAGCAACCGGGACGCTTCTTTCTGGCCACGGCTCTGCAGGTCTTTGCCAGTCCTGTCTGCGCTACCACTGTGCAATGACCTTTCACCACGAAAACGCCCAGATCAGACCAGCAGTCCTGCAAGCAATGCCTGGATCCTCCTCCTTTGAGTTTTATTTGTTTCCAGTGCTGCAATGGGGCTGACAGGGGGAAACCAACAAAACGCACAGGTTTCTGGTTGCAGAAAAGAAACATGGCTGGAGATTAATCTTAGGTGGTGGAGGAAATAAACAGGAGCCTTTGAAATGCACGGGGATCGTGGGTCCAGATGGGCGGGATATAAATAATAAAATTGTTGTTGTTGTTTGCACAGAGAGGTGTAGTGCTTAGAGCAGGGATAGGCAACCTAAGACCTGGGGGCCGGATGCAGACCAATCGCCTTCTCAATCCAGCCCGCGGACAGTCCGGGAATCAGCGGTCCAGTAATCAGCGTGTTTTTACATGAGTAGAATGTGTGCTTTTATTTAAAATGCATCTCTGGGTTATTTGTGGGGCATAGGAATTCGTTCATTGTTGCTGTTGTTGTTTAGTCATTTAGTCATGTCCGACTCTTCGTGACCCCCTGGACCAGAGCACGCCAGGCACTCCTGTCTTCCACTGCCTCCCGCAGTTTGGTCAGACTCAACATTGTCCAACCATCTCGTCCTCGGTCGTCCCCTTCTCCTTGTGCCCTCCATCTTTCCCAACATCAGGGCCTTTTCCAGGGAGTCTTCTCTTCTCATGAGGTGGCCAAAGTAATTCGTTCATTATTTATTTTTAAAATATATAGTCTGGCCCATCACAGGGATGCAGGTGGCGCTGTGGTCTAAACCACTGAGCCTAGGGCTTGCCGATCAGAAGGTTGGCGGTTCGAATCCCCGCGATGGGGTGAGCTCCCGTTGCTCGGTCCCTGCTCCTGCCAACCTAGCAGTTCGAAAGCACATCAAAGTGCAAGTAGATAAATAGATACCGCTCTGGCGGGAAGGTAGACGGCGTTTCCGTGCGCTGCTCTGGTTCGCCAGAAGCGGCTTAGTCATGCTGGCCACATGACCCGGAAGCTGTACGCCGGCTCCCTCGGCCAGTAAAGCGAGATGAGCGCAGCAACTCCAGAGTCGTTCACGACTGGACCTAATGGTCAGGGGTCCCCTTTACCTGGCCCACCACATGGTCTGAGGGACGGTGAATCGGCTCATGGCTGAAAAAGGTTGCTGACCCCTGGCTTAAGAGTGTCAGATGTGGGCGACACCAGGGTTCAAATCACCACTTTCCACACGTTGAGGGCGCCTCTGCAGGAACAATGAAGTCTGCGCACCCCCAGTTTGATGCTCCGCCACCCTCCGGCCCCTTGAGACAGAAAAACTGAATTGGAAGTGCGTTTTTTTTAGGGGGGGACATACCCAACCCAACAGTTTTATTTGTCAGCAAACACACATGCACACGCCACACGCACACAAGACTTCACAACAGGGAGGGGCGGGGCGGGGCGGACGCCCTGCCCCCCTCAAAGAACCTGCTCCGTGGCCCGGCCCGTGGCTCTCGTGGATGCAGGCTGTGTTGGACAAGAGACACACATAGCTGGGTGCGAGGGGGAGCTGGCAACGTGGTCCGGGCGCTTCAATGAGGGTGTGCCACGCTAACCGGATTAGCAAAACCGGTGCCACGGCGAGTGCAGAAATGATGCCGACTGCGGGACTTTGGGGGCCGGGGTGGTGGTGGTGGTTTGCACACGTGGGAAAAAGAGACGAAAACAGACCTTTGGCAGAAGACACAGAGCTGTGGGAGCCTAGTGGGCGAAACGGCCACAAAACAGCCGAGGGGAGGGATACAGCTTGAGCGCGGGAGGGAAGGGGTGCTTCACCCAACTGCCTAACCCCACTTGCACCCTTCCCCACCCGCCACTTTCCTCTCCACATCATATCCGAGCAATCCTCCCCGTGCACACACCTTTTTCCATCTGCAGCTACTGGGAGGGGCTTTCCCAGAAGACAATTGCTGAAGGCAATGGGGGGGGGGGGAAGAATCTGCATCCTGGACATTCTCGGTGCGGAAAGCAAGCCGTTATTAGCAGCTAGCCGGTTTCGGAGAGGCTGTCCGCCGTCACGATGGCACTGCACCCAGAGACGCACGTTTAGTGCTTCTACAAAGCAAGGAGATCTGTCCCGGCTTGTGCAGAGATGCATCTCATGCACCTCTGCTTTTGGCAAGGTCATTTTGGAGACAGATGAATGGAGAGGGGTCTGCAACTAGGACAGAAGATGCCTTGGGGTAAAACTGCCCACCTGGGTGCAGGATCAGAAGGCTTTCGGAGTTTAGCTTGCTCGCTTCCTCAATAAAAAGGAACCACTAGCTTGCTTCTCCCATCCCTTAATACTTTGGAGTAAGGATTCCTAAAACTCTTATGACCAGATAATTTATCCATGTGACCTTTCTGACCCCCCCGAGAGATAACAGCCAATTTATACATCCGGCCGGGGTGTAGACAGGGCAGTCTCTGCTGTAAAAACTTGCGGAGGTGGGAAATCTCCTGTCTGAATACTCAGTTTTCACATAACTGCCCTGCACTTAGAAAGGTAGCAGGTAAGGCCTTTTTTTCATCCAGAACTCACTGGAACTCAGTTGCAGCCCCTCTCAGGTCGGCACCATTGCCATTATAAGAGAACAATGGTGAGTTCCAGCACCTCTTTTTCTAGAAAAATTGCACTGGTAGCAAGTCAGGGAGAAGACTCGACTAGGCCCTTCAACATGCTAGCTTTCTATGTGAAGGGAGCTGTTGATTCTGAATTGAGTATTTTTCAAATTAAAAAAAAACACTCCCCTGCAGCCTTGCGCAGTGTGATCCAGACAAAGCCAAACCACACACTTACTCTCCTCTGTAACGTAAAAGCAGCGAGCCTATTTTAATTTCAATTGGGCAAGTCTCACGACAGGACAAAATTTATCACGACGGGACCGATCAGCTTCGGGGGGGGGAAGGTGTGAACAAGCTGCCTCGGGGTTCCTGCCTCCTCCACCCCGGTCAAAGCCCCCCCCAAGTCAGGGGGAGACAAAGCCATACCCCTCCCCACTTTTGAGCCAAGCCGAACCCTTCTGAATCCCCTTCCCCACAAATTCACAGAAGCTGGGCCGCCCCCAAGCCCAGCAAGCGGAAGCACTTGCGAGGGGTCCTACCTCGCAAGGGTGGCGGGAGAACTTGCATCGGGGGGGAGGGGCCAGATGGGAGCAGGGATCTGGCCCCTGGGGGGGAATTATCCTGCACTGAACAGCAAGAGCTGATTGACAGTGGAATGGAGTTCCTCGGAAGGCAGTGGACTCTGCTTCTGTGGAGGTTTTCTTTTGGATGTCATTTCAGTTGCAGCTCCTGTATTGTAGGGGGTTGGGCTAGATGATTCCTGGGGGTCCCTTCCCAACAAAGTTCCAACAAGATTCGCGCAGGAAGGCTTCCCCGCTGCTGGTCCTTCCCCTTCCCAGCCGCAGCGAGGAAGATGGTCTTCCCCAACACGGTCCGGCAGCTGCTCCTGCAGAACGGCAGCCTCGTGGGAGACCCCTCCTCTCTCTCTCTCTCTCTCCCCCTCCCCACCTTGCCTGGGACCCTGCCGGTCGGAGGAGGAAGCGGAGGCGGCCCTGGGGGGCAACCTCCTCTCAGTACCCTGGCGTGATGGAGCTGTTGTAGGTCTCGGTGCGGAAGCAGGTACTGTGGGACATGCTCGTGAGGCTGTAAGCGAAATAGGCCACGGCGGAGCCCAGAGTCAAGCCTGACATGTAGGAGACGGTCATGGTGTTTCCTGGGAGGGAAAGGAGACAAGGAGGGCGAAGGGTTAAACAAGACAGAAGTACTGTTTGGGGGGGACAGGGGGTGGGCGGGTGTGGGGGATTCCCTGGTCCTGAATGGGGTAATTGTGCCCCTGAAGGACCGGGTGCGCAGCCTGGGAGTCATTTTGGACTCACAGCTGTCCATGGAGGCCCAGGTCCATTCTGTGTCCAGAGCAGCTGTCTACCAGCTCCATCTGGTACGCAGGCTGAGACCCTACCTGCCCGCAGACTGTCTCGCAAGAGTGGTGCATGCTCTAGTTATCTCCCGCTTGGACTACTGCAATGCGCTCTACGTGGGGCTACCTTTGAAGGTGACCCGGAAACTGCAATTAATCCAGAATGCGGCAGCTAGACTGGTGACTGGGAGTGGCCGCCGGGACCACATAACACCGGTCCTGAGAGATCTACATTGGCTCCCAGTCCGTTTCCGAGCACAATTCAAAGTGTTGGTGCTGACCTTTAAAGCTCTAAATGGCCTCGGTCCTGTATACCTGAAGGAGCGTCTCCACCCCCACCGTTCAGCCCGGACACTGAGATCCAGCGCCGAGGGCCTTCTGGCGGTTCCCTCACCACGAGAAGCAAAGCTACAGGGAACCAGGCAGAGGGCCTTCTCGGTAGTGGCGCCCGCCCTGTGGAACACCCTCCCAGCAGAGGTTAAGGAGATGAACAACTATCTGACATTCAGAAGATACCTCAAGGCAGCCCTATTTAGGGAAGTTTTTAACCTGTGATTTTAATGTATTTTTATATCTGTTGGAGGCCACTCAGAGTGGCTGGGGAGACCCGGCCAGATGGGCGGGGTACAAATAAAAGAATTATATTATTATTATTATTATTATTATTATTATTATTATTATTATTAAACAGGGCGGCACCACAGGAGTCATCTAGTCCAGCCCGGGGCAACGCAGGAGCCACAGCTAAGGCCTCGCTGACAGATGGCCAGCCAAAAAAACTTTAACAATTATTATTACGGTGGTACCTTGGTTCTCAAACTCCGAAAACCCAGAAGTAAGTGTCCCGGTATTTGAACGTTTTTCAGAAGCCAAACATCCGATGCGGCTCTCGGCCATTGTTTCCGGGGCGCCTGCCCCAATCAGAAGTTGCGCCTTGGTTTCCGAACATTTCCGAAGTCAAGCGGACTTCCGGATCGGATTACGTTTGGCGCTTTTGCTTTTGCTATTTATTTTGCGTTTTTGAGGCTTTTTTGATTAATTAGTTTTTGTGACTGTGTGGAACCCAGTTCAGCTACTGATTGATTGATTGATTGATTGATTGTGTGACTGTGGAAATGGATAAAAAGCCCCCCCATCCAAACAATGGCTATCATCAGTGCAGGGAAGGGGGAAAAAGTAATTTTCATTTTTATCATCTACAATATTGTCTTATTTATTTCGTAGTACAGTACATTGATTATTGCTTTGAATTTATGGATCAATGGTCTCGTTAGATAGTAGAATTCATGTTAAATTGCTGTTTTAGGGGTTGTTTTTAAAAGTGTGGTACAGATCAATCCATTTTGCATTACTTTCTATGGGAAAGCCCGCCTTGGTTTTGGAAGGCTTTGGTTTTGGAACGGACTTCCGGAACGGATTAAGTTTGAGAACCAAGTGACCACTGTATTGTAATTACTAGGCAGAGGTGTTTTCTACCTGGACTTTTCAGGAAAGGTGATCCCACAGAAAACCTCGTACAGTAGAATGAAGAATTATAACACAAGGTTGGGGTTGATTTTTCTCCAAACCACGCAATCCTTTTTGCTCCTCATTTCCCAGCCAGAGCAGATTTTTTTGCTGATCTACTACAGATCACTCAGAGATCCACCAGCAGATCCAGATCTACCTTCTGCCCACCCTTATCTGTAAAGCTGAAATCTTGTGGGTGTTTTCACAGGTCGGTTCCCCCCTTGATTTTGGAAACGAGTTGGGAAACCGTTCCAATTATCGCGGTTGCCTTTTAGTGTATTTTTGTGTCTTGAACGTCCACCAACTGGGGTTCCACAGAATGGGGGCTGCAGTGCGTCTCTTAAAAAATGGTTTCTCTTAACAGAATGTACAAATGGACACCTAACCTCATGAAGAGATCCACACACGGGGCATATTTAGTATAAAAAAACAAATTGCAGAGGTGCAGTTACATATAGCCAAGCTTTTAAGATGAGTCTCTATAGCCCAACCACCAGGAGGGGTGCTTATAAGACCCTCCCTATTTGTTGTTGTTTAGTTGTTCAGTTGTGTCCGCCTCTTCGTGACCCCATGGAGCAGAGCACGCCAGGCACTCCTGTCTTCCACTGCCTCCCGCAGTTTGGTCAGACTCATGTTAGTAGCTTCGAGAACACTGTCCAACCGAGAGGCATGTGTTGCCCCACGGTGATCCCTGCCACCTACAAGCTCTCTCTCAGTGCAATGGGACCCAGATGTGAATCTTCCCTTTGTGGATACTCTGCCAGCCCCTTCCTCCATGACAATACCCCTGCAGGGCAGGGCAGGGCAGCCAGCTCCCCCCCCCCCCGGCTCACCTGCCAGCTCCCGCTGCTCGGGGCTCACTTTGCCCGCCGCCAGGATCATGGGCACGCTGCCAAAGTAGCCGTTGGTGATGCCCATGAGGAGGGAGAAGATGCAGGGCCAGGCCGGGTGGCCGAAGGTGGGCTTCCCGTTGGGGTAGACGCACATGATGAAGAGCGGGATGAAGACGACCCTCAGGCAGGAATAGATGAGGAGGTGCGTGCCCCTCCAGTCGTAAGGCAAGGCAGCCAGGATCTGGAAGGGCAAAGAGGAAGGCTTGAGGCTGAAGCCTGGCGATTGAGGTTGAATCCTGACAAGACAGAAGTACTGTTTTTGGGGGACAGGGTGCGAGCGGGTGTGGGGGACTCCCTGGTCCTGAATAGGGTAACTGTGCCCCTGAAGGACCAGGTGCGCAGCCTGGGAGTCATTTTGGACTCACAGCTGTCCATGGAGGCGCAGGTTAATTCTGTGTCCAGGGCAGCTGTCTACCAGCTCCATCTGGTACGCAGGCTGAGACCCTACCTGCCCGCAGACTGTCTCGCCAGAGTGGTACATGCTCTAGTTATCTCCCGCTTGGACTACTGCAATGCGCTCTACGTTGGGCTACCTTTGAATGTGACCCGGAAACTACAATTAATCCAGAATGCGGCAGCTAGACTGGTGACTGGGAGTGGCCGCTGGGACCACATAACACCGGTCCTGAGAGAACTACATTGGCTCCCAGTACGTTTCCGAGCACAATTCAAAGTGTTGGTGCTGACCTTTAAAGCCCTAAACGGCCTCGGTCCTGTATACCTGAAGGAGCGTCTCCACCCCCACCGTTCAGCCCGGACACTGAGATCCAGCGCCGAGGGCCTTCTGGCGGTTCCCTCACTGCGAGAAGCAAAGCTACAGGGAACCAGGCAGAAGGCCTTCTCGGTAGTGGCGCCCACCCTGTGGAACGCCCTCCCAGCAGAGGTTAAAGGGATCAACAACTATCCTACATACAGAAAATACCTGAAGGCAGCCCTGTTTAGGGAAGTTTTTAACTTGTGATTTTGATGTATTTTAAGATTTGTTGGAAGCCGCCCAGAGTGGCTGGGGGGACCCGGCCAGATGGGCGGGGTACAAATAAAAAATTATTATTATTATTATTATTATTTGGAAGAAGCACAGAACTGGAGAGTTAGGCGGGACCCCAGAGGGTCATCTGGACCAACTACCTGCAATGCAATGTGACGAAGCCGCTTCTGGCGAACCAGAGCAGCGCACGGAAACGCCGTTTACCTTCGGTCCAGTATACCTGAAGAACCATCTCCACCCCCATCATTCTGCCCGGACACTGAGGTCCAGCACCAAGGGCCTTCTGGCGGTTCCCTCACTACGAGAAGCTAAGTTACAGGGAACCAGGCAGAGGGCCTTCTCGGTAGTGGCACCCACCCTGTGGAACGCCCTCCCTTCAGATGTCAAAGAGAACAACAACTACCAGACCTTTAGAAGACATCTGAACATTGTATTTTAATGTTCTGTTGGAAGCCGCCCAGAGTGGCTGGGGAAACCCAGCCAGATGGGCGGGGTATAAATAATAAATTATTATTATTATTATTCCCGCCAGAGTGGTACCTATTTATCTACTTGCACTTCGTGCCTTTGAACTGCTAGGTTGGCAGGAGCAGGGACCGAACAATGGGAGCTGACCCCGTCGCGGGGATTCGAACCGCCGACCTTCTGATCGGCAAGCCCTAGGCTCTGTGGTTCTGTGTGCCTGAAATAAATTAACTCAAAATCCCTCTTCTCAGTGGGGTGCTGGGTACCTACTTCGGATCGGGGGGAACGGAAGAACAGCTAGCTCCTACCTTGCCCACAAAGTCCGAGAGGTTGAAGATGGCCATGATGAGAATGGGGAGCCACTCCCCCAGGGTGCAGTTCCGGATTTCCGACTCCAGTCCGGGGAAGAGGCACAGCGTGATGAAGTACGTCATGGCGATGGAGAGCATGTACGCCCAGATGACTCTCGAGACGATGTAACGGTGGAGCATCATGTCTGCCGACGGGGGGCAAAGGAGGTGGGGGTCACGGGGCAACCGGGACTGGGGAGTTTGCACCCTTTTTGCCAAAGGGCAGCAAGGGGTTTCCATAGCAGGGGACAACATCGTGGGGAAAGGCCGGGCAGAGACTGAACCCACAAAAGTCTTGGGCGCCTTTCTCCGCAGGAGGGATCAGAGGAGTACCAAGGTCAGGTGATACCCGGTGCAAAAAATTTTTTTGTTACCCCCCACACATTGCAATTTTTGGGAACGTTGCCCAGAGTTGTTGAACTTTTTTGGGTTGAGCTTTTTTAAGGGAAGGTTGCCCAAAGGTTGCCCAGCGCCCAGGACCGGTGCCAGGGTTATCGGCGCCCTAGAGGAGGGGGCAGGGCACCGTACGTCATACACAATGACGTACGGTGCCCCGCCCCCTGCCGCTGGCACCGCCGCGATTTTCACCGCTGGTTGGGGCGGCACCAGGCAGCGGCGGGGGGCGAGGGGCAGGCTGACCAGCGCCCCCTCCATTTTGGCGCCACCACCGCAGTTTTCACCCCAACCTGCTCGCTCCGCCGCTGGTTGGGGCGGCGGCGGGGGGCGGCAGGCAGGCTGGCCAGCGCCCCCTCCATTATGGCGCTCTAGGCAACCGCCTAATTCGCCTAAATGGAAGCGCCGGGCCTGCCAGCGCCGCCCGCCGATCGCGAAAATCTGACTGCATAAAACCACCCGTCGGGCATGCGAGCCCCTCTCACTGGAGGGTGCGAATGCCATCTGCTGGGGGGGTGCCAGACTGATCGCTGGGCGTATTTGTGTGATCAGCGGGCGGATTTTCGCGCCAACGGCCATGGCAATTGCAAAAATCCTCCCGCCGGGAGTGTGAGCACCACCACGCCGATCCACCCAGGGAGATTTTGTCACACACACCCCAGGCATGACACCCGGGGCGGAACGCACCCCCCCACACACATACCCCTTGCGACACCCCTGGGAGGGATCCCTCGCCCTTACCTCTGAAGCTCGGCCAGCTCTTCTGGAATTTGGCCCGAGGGACGTCAAATCTTACATAGGTGCCTCCGCCATCAGCCAGCTCCCCCTCCTGCCCAAAGGCTTCTGGGGGGGAGGTCTCTTGTCCGCCCGGCCGGTTCTCCTGGGAGAGCAAAAGGGGAGGAAACAACCAGCCTCAGCACCGGTCGGACTTCAGAGAATCCGATCCCCCTCCCTCACGGCAGTCTGCCAGTAAGGGAAAGGCAAGGAGCTCTTACCAAGGTCTTTAATTCAATATTCACAGAGAGAGAGAGAGATGTAGAATTGCTGTCTCTTGAATAATGGCGTTGCTCCGAGTAAAGTCCCACCCCCTCCGTCTCTCCTATTCTACGTCATCCCTGCGCCGGCTGTTCTGGGCTTTCTGCCTCTGAGCTTTCTGTTCTCCTACTCTCAATGCCCGCCTGGTCCTGGGAGGGGGGGTCAGGAATGCTTTCCAAAGACACTGTCATTGTGGTGTAGTGGTTAAGAGCTGTGGACTCGTAATCTGGTGAACCGGGTTTGCTTCCCCGCTCCTCCACATGCAGCTGCTGGGTGACCTTGGGCCAGTCATACTTCTCTGAAGTCTCTCAGCCCCACTTACCCCACAGAGTGTTTGTTGTGGGGGAGGAAGGGAAAGGAGAATGTCAGCCGCTTGGAGACTCCTTCGGGTAGTGAGAAAGCGGATATCAAATCCAAACTCTTTTCTTCCTCCTCCTCTCCCAATATTTCTCAGCTTTTCCCCTCTGCAGCCTCTGAGCTATGACCTTCCGCAAACCACTTTTAAATCTATACTGTCCCCCTCTTCTCTGGGATGTGGAGGAGGGCAGTCTCCACCATCCTCCTCAGTCCAGGCCCTGACAGCACCCCCCAAAACCATGCCCAGCCTCGGTCTGCATTTAGGGACCGCTCTGATACTCCGAAGGGCCAGAAGGTGCATCTCGCTAAAGGGAAGAGGGTCTGCTCACCCAGGTTAGGCATAAAAAGGGTGCCGTCAAACAGGCAGAGTTGCGACGGGCACCCTCGCTCATGGCGGGAGCTGGGTGACGTGACCACCGCTATGGGTGCCTTGTTAGACAAATCTCTCCCTGCACTCCCAGAACAGAGGTTATACAAATATCTTTATTACGGTCAAAGACCAGAGATAGTATTGGAGATTGAGTTATATTACAGAATTAGAACCCATCTCATAGAACTGATACTTGCATTTAAAATTAAAATTTAAAACTCCAGATTTAAAAATTTTACATTAATAGATCTTTACCACCTATTACATTCCTTCAGAGATTAAAGCTCAGAACAGAGGTTGTCGTTTAATGGTTTGTGGTGGCCCTTCTGTTGACCAACCGCCAAATTTGGGTGAACCTGCGACGGTTCACCCCTCAATTGGAGAAGCTAAGGGTGGATCTTTGAGAACAAAAGGATAACTTTATTTGCTTGCATGCAAAAGAGGCTGGGCTTCCCAAACTTGGGTCTCCAGCTTGAGTTTGTCGTGGGCATTCGAACCGCCGACCTTCTGATCGACAAGCCCTAGGCTCTGTGGTTTAACCCACAGCGCCACCCGGGTCGTTTTTAAATTTAAAACAATATCCAAATTTTCATGATGTTCGGATATGGTTATTGGCATAGATGATAATTTGTTAAATTAGGAGTTTAGTAGGAGAAATTTAGCTAAAAATCCGAGACCAGAGGGAGGTAAGGGTGTAAAAAGTACAAAATTTGAAATTAGGAGTTTGAAATTAGGTTAAAGTAAGGGAATTGGATAAGATTATAGGAAAGAGCAGAAGTACCAGGATGCTGGGGTTTGGAAAAGGAAGTGGTTTAGGTAAAATGGTTTTTGTATTTTATGATGTTTTAAAATTTAGGTGTAGGAAAACTGTTAGAGAGGAATGATAATGAATTCAACAGAGGGGGACTCGAGGAAGTCAATCGAAATATGAAACTGAGGAAAGAAGGATTACCTGGCCCACAGAATTGGGCCAGGCCTAAGCAATGATTTTAAACACTGTTAGTAAGATTAAATGTACAATGATTATGCCTACCCTTGTGAGAGAGGGGGGGTGAATGTTGCTTCCCACAGTGAGAGGGGGGAAGTATGGGAATTTAACTGATATGTTATGTGCTTAAAAATTGTAAAACCAATAAATTTTTTGGGAAAAACAAAAAACAAAACCAATTTCCAAATGCAATAGAGTAAAAAGTGGTTCCAGCCTGACACCCCCTGCCCAACTCGCGGGCTCACTTTGCACGGGGAAGGGGCCACTTACAAATCGGATGTCTTCGCCGTGACGTCGTGGTGGACCCTGTACCCGGAGCCGTGGCCCCCAGCCCCCCGGCACTCGGGGGGGGCCCTGTCCCGAGCGGGCGGTGTAGTACTTCACAAAGTGCGTCCGCTTCACCAGGAGGTGGAGGACGAAGCAGAGGAGCTCGAGGGTGATGGAGATGAAGAAGAAGATGATGTGTTCTCCTTCTCGTCCGACAGGAGGAGTTTGGTGAAGATGCGGCTCAGCGAAATGATGACCCCGGCGGTGCCTGAGGAAGCGAGAGCAGGAAAGCTGGTGGTTATTATTATTGTTGCTACCAAATTTATATACCGCCTTATGCCCTCAGGTCTCACAGGATAAAATTACAATATAAAAACACAAATACAGTAGACCCTCAGGTTACGTTTCACAACTTCGGGTTGCTAAAGCGGCAAATCATAGAATCCTAGAATCCTAGAGTTGGAAGAGACCCCAAGGGCCATCCAGTCCAACCCCCTGCCAAGCAGGAAACACCATCAAAGCATTCCGGACAGGTGGCTGTCAAGCCTCTGCTTAAAGACCTCCAAAGATGGAGACTCCACCACACTCCTTGGCAGCAAATTCCACTGTCGAACAGCTCTTACTGTCAGGAGGTTCTTTCTAATGTTTAGGTGGAATCTTCTTTCTTGTAGTTTGAATCCATTGCTCCGTGTCCGCTTCTCTGGAGCAGCAGAAAACAACCTTTCTCCCTCCTCTATATGACATCCTTTTATATATTTGAACATGGCTATCATATCACCCCTTAACCTTCTCTTCTCCAGGCTAAACATACCCAGCTCCCTAAGCCGTTCCTCATAAGGCATCGTTTCCAGGCCTTTGACCAATCCGGAAGTATTTTTCTGGGTTCCACCACTCGCGCGTGCGCAGAAATGCTCTATCGCGCTGCGTGCATGCGCAGAAGCGGCACCTCTGGATACAGTTTTTTCAGGGTGCGCACAGACCCCTGGAACAAATTAAATTCGTATCCAGAGGGTCCACTGTACATAATGAAAATAAAAACAAAAACAACCGAACAACACCCAGACCCCGATTACTGCAAAGCAGGGGGTTGGACTAGATGACCCTCAGGGTCCCTTCCAACTCCACAGTGTGGGATGTTATCCACTGGTGTTATCTTCACCTGCTGGCAGGAGGACGGCAAGGAGGGAGCCAGTCTGGATTCCCTAGGCAGGGAGTTCCAAAGTTGCCTGGCAGCCGCTGCCACCACGGAGGAGACCCACTCCTGCCTTCCCACCAAGTGGTCCTCTGAGGGTGGCGGGTCCGAGAGAGGGGCCTCCCCTGCAGATCTCAGCGCCTGAGCATGTCTGCATGAGGGACGATGGTCTTTCTGATAGCCTGGACATAAGCAGCGCTGGGCTTTCTAGACCACAGCCAGCATTTTGAATTGTGCCTGGAAACAGACCAGTAGCCATTTAGTCTATTCCATTTATGAATTACAAAATGCCTCAAAGCCAGGAACGTCCTCTTCCCAATTTGCTTCGTTTGCCTTATTTAAGCGCAGCCCCAGAATCTAGATTTCCTTGGGGCCAAAAACTGGGTCAGGTGGGCTCAGAGGTTGACTCTTCTGCCACAGGGCTGTGACGCTCTCAAAGCATCAGCCCATAAGACGACCTCCCTCGAGAGACAGAGGAACGGCAGGTTTCCTGGCAGCCTGCTGCAGAAATCTAACAACCTTCCCCTCTTCTCCGGAGTTTCAGTTGATTAATCTTCCAGCTCAAGCTCATTATTAGTCAGATTAATTCTGCACTACCGAGGAGCGTTTACTGCCCACGGAAATCAATGGCAGCCCCTGCAGGAGCTTCTCTATATGAGAGAAATCTAGGAATCTACAGTCACGTACCTACAGAAGTGCAGCAGAGGAAAATACCGATTCTTTCTCCTCCAGTAACTAATTGTTCATGGTAAGAAGAGCTCTTACCATTCTAGTTCCTCCCTGGGGGGAGCCATTTGCCCCACGCAAAAAGCAGGAAGCAGGCAAGTTTTTAGTGTGCGAAGTTGTATTGTGTTGGAATCACAGAAAAACAATCCCTGACAGATGGATTGTTGAATATTTCGTTGTTCCCGAAGGGGACAATGACAATAAAATATATTCTATTCTATTCTATATTGATTCTTGTTTCTTATATACCGTATTAGCCCGGATATAAGCCGCACCCACAAATAAGCCATACCTTTAAAATTCAAGGGGGGGGGGGGAGAGAAAAAGGAACAATACCCGAATGTAAGCAGCAATATCTTAAAAGCCCATTTTTCTAAGGTCACGAATCTAAGCCGCATTTTAACTTTTCACGGTCGGAATTGGGGGGGGGGGGAGTGCGGCAAATATCCGGGCCAATACGGTAAATAAGTAAAAACAATTAAAAAATTGGGGGTTGGGTTTTGGGCAATACTCACTCTCGCCGGTCATCACCCCCTGGGTGTAGCGCTTTGGTAACATCCCGGTGTAGCCATAAAAGCTGGATTGCTGCACTTAAGAGGAGAGAGACAGACAGACAGACAGAAGGAAGGATAAGGAGCATGGCTATTTTGTCATCCTTCCCAGCCTGGTACCTTCCAGCTGTTTTGGACAGCAATGCTTGGCTGCCTGGGCTGATGGGAGCAGAAGCCCACAAACCTGGAAGGAACCGAGTTGGAGTTCCAGCTCGATTCCAGGCTTATTCCGGAAACGGCTTTCTGGATTCGTTTTGTGACACTTAACAGAAATGGCCTCGGCCCAGTAGACCTGAAGGAGCGTCTCCACCCCCATCGTTCTGTCTTCTGGCGGTTCCCTCCCTGCGAGAAGTGAGGTTACAGGGAACAGGAAGAGGGACTTCTTGGTGGTGGCTCCTGCCTGTGGAACTCCCTCCCACCAGATGTCAAGGAAATAAACAACTATCCAACTTTTAGAAGACATCTGAAGGCAGCCCTGTTTAGGGAAGTTTTTAATGTTTGATTCTGTTTTTACTATTCTGCTGGGAGCCACCCAGAGTGGCTGGGGAAACCCAGCCAGATGGGCGAGGTATAAATAAAATTTATTATTATTATTATTATTATTATTATTATTATTATTATTATTATCATTGTGAGGCTGGCTTCCCCCTCCCCGCCCCCCGCCTACCTGTGCAACCAAAGGCCACCACGCCACGGCAATGAGGTTGATGGCGTAAGCTTGCGACTGGGTGAAGAGATCCAGCCAGACGTCACAGATGCTGACGAAGAGGAGGGGGCCCAAGGCAAACAGGTACCCTGGAACAGAGAAGGGGGGCGGGAATCATTTCTCAACAGGAAGTCCCGGGGAGCTTCAAGCTGCAAGACAACCACATCCACTGATGTGGACAAACCACATTTGCTGAAACCCTACAAACTGACCCAGACACTGCGTCCATCACCGGAGGCTCTTCTTCATTCCCTGGGCGAGGTCCGGAGGGTGGACGCATGAGAACGGGGCCTTTTCGGTGGTGGCTCCCAGCTTACGGAATATGCTCTCCCCAGAGAGACTGGCCTGGGACCATTGTTACATTTATTTAGGTGCCAGGGGGAAAAAATCCTTTTTTGCAAGGCTTTTGGCTCTTCATTAACTGCGGCTCGCTTGAGTGGGTGGCATGCTTTATTTCGTTTTAATATATGTGTTTGTTTCTTGTAAATCGCTTTGAGTTTTTGTAAGAGAAGCAAAATAATAATGATGGTGGTGTGATGATGATGAGGACGTAAATCCTGAACTAGAATTGGGATTATGGGATGGAAATCCCTCCCACTTAGCAGCTGCCTCGCCTCTTTCATTCCCCCCTGAAATGTTGGCGGCAATGCGCTCTCTCCAAGTCCACCTTCCCAGCATGTTTGCACCCCTGTCTCTGCGACATCTACGCTGCCTTGGTCAGGTTCACAGAATGGAAGGTCATCTGAACAAGAACATCTGAAGGGAGCACTACTGGAACAGGTTCTTCATGGGACTGCTGTTAGGGCTCTGCGATGTCTCCTCGAGAGTAATCAGCCAGACCACGTTGTCTGCTAAACTAGTTGCTTTATTAACAAAAATATACATCAGAGCTCTCAAAGTTCATGACCGCTTGAGTCAGTTCCAGATTCCGGGAGTGGTCGTTCCCTGCTCCGCCCCCAACACAGGAGTTTTGGGAAACCAAAGCGCCTCCCCCTTTCTTTGCGCTTTCTCCCCCTGCACACCTGTGGGCTGGCGCTGGGTGGCTCCGTCAGCCCCCCTCCCACTCCCATTGGTGTTGCAGGGTCTCTGCCAGCCTCCTCAAGACCTTGTATCTCCCTGCCAGCCTGCAGTTCCCCTTCCCCGCCACTTCGACTTTCCTGGCTCTCCTGCGAACTGCTCTCTGACCTGATAGCTGTTTCTCTCCAGCCGCCTCCCCCCGTCAGCTCAGCTCTGGGGGAGGGCAAGTCCCTGACAACTGCTCTCCAACTATCAGCAGAAAATGTTCTTTTTGCTAAAAGTTGTGCTTTTAACACTGTTCTGTTGTGAGCTGCTTTGAGCATATATATGGAAGAGCAACATATAAATTTAAAATAATAAAGGGGGCAGGATACCCAAGGACACGCTCCATGGGGAGCTGGCTTCAGGCACCAGGCCTGTTGGCAGACCAACTCTGTGCTACAAAGATATCTGGCGACATCAGCCCTGCATGTGGGAATCCTTTGCAGATGACCTCAATGCCTGGAGACAGACAGTCAGGCTGTGTATCCACAGCAGTGACCCGAGGAGGAATGGCCGCTGGGAAGAGCACAGAGAGAAGAAACGCCCTGGCGCGTCTGCAGCAGCACAACCGGGCGCCTACATCTGCCCCGGCTGCAGCAAAACATGTCTCTCCCCTATCGGCCTCCACAGCCACAGCAGGTGCTGCGACTGTCCAAGAGCTTGACCTCATCCCCAAAGGCACACTCCTTTGTTGTCTCCTGAGGCAGATGGATGTCAACCAGATACATTTTGCTGGAAGTTGTTCTGAGTGGCTGGGGCAACCCAGTCAGATGGGCAGCATATAAATTAAAAAAAATTATCATCATCATCATCACCACCACCTGCATCATCATCTAGCAGCGCACATCCCTTCTCCCTAACCTGGTGCCCCAGATGTTCTGGCTGGGACTGATATGATTTGTAGTACAAAACACTTGAGGTGGATCTACACACAGGGGAAAAAGCGCTATAAATGTCGGAAATCAAATCGTTATAACAAAAGGGGGGGGGGGACCACAATGGAAAATCGCAAATAACCTTTTTTTTCACCATCTGGTGTTGCATGTTTATAACGCATTCAAACGCTGTTTTCTGACTAATGTAGCTGAGTCCTTGGAGCGCTCAAAGTTGGCGAAATTTGGCCTACATCTTTCCCGAGATCTGCGCTTTTGAAGGAAGATTTCGACAGACGGAAGAAAGCTGTGCACAGAGGTTCCCATGAGCTTTGCATGACCCAAGCTGGGGCGGAGACTTACCCACCGCGATCCTGGTGTGGAGGCTCAACATTTCCACCAGCGCGTGTTGAGGATGACGGCTACCAAGGCGACCAAGATGTAGGTAAGGCTCATATCAACACGATCGAGGTCCCTGCGGAAGGAGAGCAAGGCGCAAGGAGGGCAAAATAACCTTTCAGGATACAGGCTCCGGGTGTTAGGATTTTTATATATCATCTGCTGCTTCATCAGGACTGTTTGATTAGTGTAAATCCCATGAGTGTCTGAGAGTGTGGGAACGGAAGTCTGTCTTATCTCTTCCGCCTAAGTGTTGTATTGTATGGTTTAGTTTCTCTTCTGCCGTGTCGCAGCTTGTACTCTTGTTTGGAGAACACAGATGTGATTATGGAGTCTCTACTTTATTTAGAATGTAAATAAAGTACCGTATTTTTCGCTCCATAAGACACTTTTTTCCTCCTAAAAAGTAAGGGGAAATGTCTGTGCCTCTTATGGAGCGAATGTGTGGTCCCTGGAGCTGAACTGCCCAGGGGCAAAAGCAGATCGTGCTTTTTTTTAAAAGAGAGAAGGGGGTGATGAAAGGAATGAAGGAAGCCGGCTGAGCAGCTGCTCAGTAAACGATCGGGGAGAGAGATAAGGGAGAGAGATTCCAGCCCCGCCCCCTTGCAGAGGGAGGCTGTTTCCCCAGCGACATGTGACTGGCTGATTAGATTATCTGTCTGGAAACTGTAGAAATGGCTTCCTGAAGCTGCAGAACTGTGAGTTAAACCCCATAAAACAGGGTTTTTTCCCTTTGCAAAGTAAGCTCCACAACTTTGAGTTGATCCTCAAAAATGGGGCTTTTCTCCTTTGCAAAAGAAGCTGCAGAAATTTGAGCTGATCCTCAAAAACTAGATGCGTCCTATGGTCAGGTGCACCTTATAGAGTGAAAATACGGTAGTTTAGAACTACAGATGAGTCTTTCTTCTTGCTGCGTGATGCTAGAAGACCTGTGTGCTCTTTTCATAGAAAAGGGTCGCAGATTACTGGTGCTTTGGACTGAAGGGAAATGCCAGCACCGGGAAGACAGTTCGCCGCCTCCCCAGAGCATTTTTCCAACACCGGGTGCACAATATTTGCTTTCTCTGGCTGGCAGCTCTGCCTTCAAACCAGAAGCAAAACAGGGAAAACTCCATCCATCAGCTGGACCTCCTAAGATTATCTCCGTGGCGCTTTGAGAGTTTTCGCACCTGGTGATTTCGGCTTCAATACACTGATATCACTGCAAGGTTTTTGGAATTTAGTTTTTACAGAAACAATAAATATTACAATAGAAACTATTGCCGCCGCATCATCTCGATGATACCAATAGTCAAAAGAACTCGGCTCATACATGATCTTAGCAGCTTTAGAACTTCCACGCCAGACTGGAACGATTCGGTTTAGTTTTTTACGTGTTTGTCTCACGTTTTGTTATTTGGATAATATGGATAGAATTAAATATAAATACTTAAGAAGGAAAGGAGGGAGGGGGTATATCTGAAGGAGTGATAGAACGACTGGCTCTGGAAAAACAGCCTAAACCTGAATTTTTGGACCTTCCCAAACGTTCTTCTGAAATATTGAGGAAACAGTACCTGGGTATTTGTGATGGAGATAGTCCACGTCTGTGATAAAGCTATTGTAAGGCAAGAGGAAACCGACCCCGGCGAGCAGCATGGCGAAGTAGATCCCATGGTAGCGATCCTGGGGCTCAGGGTCTTCGCAGACTATAGGCGGGAAAGAAGAGGGAAAATAATAATAATAATAATACCCGGTAATAATAATAATTTTTATTTATACCCTGCCCTTCCAGATTTAAAAACCGGGCTCAGGGCGGGTAACAACAAATATAAAAAACAATGATTAAAAACGACTTTAAAAACAGCTTAAAAACAGCATAAAGTACAACATAAATGTAGCATCGCCAGGGCTAACTGGCCAAGTTAGTCCTGCTAGGGCCAGCAAGGAGACCAGGGAAGAGTTTAAATGTGGGGTCTCAGAAGGGTTTCTTCATAGAAAAAGGAAAGGGGAAAAGGAATGGAGGATCAGGCTAAATTGAAGGCCAGGCGGAATAGCTCTGTCTTACAGGCCCTGTGGAAGGAGATCAAGTCCTGCAGGGCCCTCGTCTCGTGGGACAGAGCATTCCACCAGGTCGGAGCCATCACTGAAAAGGCCCTGGCCCTGGTGGAGGACAATCTGGCTTCTTTGGGGCCCGGGACCCTTAAACTATTGTTATTCATGGACCTTAGGGTCCTCTGCGGGACATACCAGAAGAGGCGGTCCCGTAAGTACCGGTACGAGGGTCCTAGGCTGCATGAGAGGGACAGGATTGCGGCAGACCTAGAAAAGGTCGCTTCACCTCAAAAAGGAAGTTGCAGAGTTGGGGAAAAAAATTATCAAAAGGATGGAGCGACTTTCCAATGAGAAAAACGTTGCAACGTCTGGGGCTTTTTTTAGTTTGGAGAAATGGTGAGCAAGAGGCTACATTTATTTATTTTGTGGCATTTCTGGGCTGCTTTGAGGTTTCCTTCACTACAAAGAGAATAGGGCAATTAAATTATTCATAAAAACAATGCATTCAAAAACTGAAAGCCAGCAATCAACAAAAAACACACCAGCAGTCTGGATATCTGGGTAGGCTTGTCCAAGCAGGGATGTTTTTTGCGGGTGCTGAAAAGAGTATAGTGGTGCTTCAGTTTTTGAACGTAATCCGCTCTGGAAGACCGTTCAACTTCCGAATACCGAGGAGCAAAGGGCTGACTGCAAGTCCAGTTGGAAAAATGGAAAAACACGCAACGAAGGCCCTTCGACTTCCAAGGCACGTTCGAAAACAGAAGCAATTACTTCCAGGTTTTTGGCGTTCAGGTTCAGACACGCTCGAAAGCCAAGGTACCACTGTACAGTGAAAGGGCCTGCCTGATGTCAATAAGCAGGGAGTTCCAAAGTGTGCAGGTGCCGTCACAATAAAATATTTAATTCCTTCAGCCGACTAAACACGGCAACCCTGCTCACAAATAACGCCTACTCTGCTCACTGGGCTTTCTCTTGAGTAAGCGTGCACAGGATTGGAGCCGTTATGAGGAAGGCAGGGGTATAAATCTCTGTTTTTTATCCCAGAGGATAAAAACGGAAGACGTTCCAGAGCAGTGAACTCATTCCAGCTTGGAAAAGGGATTTAACCACCCCTCTTTGCTTTTAATTTTTAAGATGCTGGCATTAATGTTCGAAAGCGGCAGGCTCTTGCAGGGTATCTAGCGCCTGAGGGGATGATGCGCGCTCAGACGATAAATACCAGTCTGATTAAATTCCATTCAACAAATTGCAACCTTTCGGCAGATACTCAGGAGGTGCTCAAATACCAGATCTTAGCTGCGCAACGTCTCCAAATCACATATCACAGAGCGTGGAAAGACCAGCATATATGCAGAGAGATTAACAGAGTCCAACAAACAGAGGGAAGGCAAAATCCGTTGGTACCGGAGTTAGGTGGTTTAGCATCACGCAGAAGAAGCAAATCACAATCCCTGGCTAAGTTTTCTACAACCAAACCAAGCTTTGTGCTACGTGGGGCTCCCTTTGAAGGTGACCCGGAAACTACAACTAATCCAGACTGCAGCAGCCAGACTGGTGACTGGGAATGGCCGCCGAGACCATATAACGCCGGTCCTGAAAGACCTCCATTGGCTCCCAGTACGTTTCCAATTCAAACTGTTAGTGCTGACCTTTAAAGCCCTAAACGGCCTCGTCCCAGTATACCTGAAGGAGCGTCTCCACCCCCATCGTTCAGCCCGGACACCGAGGTCCATCTCCGAGGGCCTTCTGGCGGTTCCCTCCCTGTGAGAAGTGAGGTTACAGGAAACCAGGCAGAGGGCCTTCTCGGTAGTGGCACCCGCCCTGTGGAACGCCCTCCCATCAGATGTCAAAGAGATAAACTACCAGACTTTTAGAAGACATCTGAAGGCAGCCCTGTTTAGGGAAGTTTTTCATGTTTGATTGCTTTATTATTATTATTATTATTATTATTATTACTAATATTCTGTTGGGAGCCACCCAGAGTGACTGGGGAAACCCAGCCAGATGGGAGGGAAACAAACAAACAAACAAACAAACAAAAAACAATTATTATTATTATTATTATTATTATTATTATTATTATTATTATTATTATTATTATTATTACAGCCCCCTCCTTGTGTGGTCCAAAGCGTCGGGAGTCTGCAAAAGTGGACATTATTGAGGTAGCAAAGCCAACTGCATAAAGTGAGGAGTTTGATCACGACCATGATGTTCAAGATACCCAGCATAGCACATCGGTCCACAAACGTCATGGTGGCTACAAGATGAAGAAGTGCAAATTGTAGCAAACGAAAAAGCTAAGAGGCATATTCAACAGCTCATACGGAGGCATATGCCCAAAGAGTTCCCTTTGCAGGCATGTAGTATTCATGCGGGTGGCGCTGTGGGGTTAAACCACAGAGCCTAGGGCTTGCCGATCAGAAGGTCGGCGGTTCGAATCCCCGATACGGAATGAGCTCCCGTTGCTCAGTCCCAACTCTTGCCAACCTAGCAGTTCGAAAGCATGTCAAAGTGCAAATAGATAAGTAGGTACCACTCCGGCAGAAAGGTAAATGGCGTTTCCGGGCGCTGCTCTGGTTTGCCAGAAGCGGTCTAGTCCTGCTGGCCACATGACCCGGAAGCTGTACGTTGGCTCCCTCGGCCAATAAAGCGAGATGAGCGCCGCAACCCCAGAGTCGGTCACGACTGGACCTAATGGTCAGGGTCCCTTTACCTTTTAGTATTCATTGTTGCATAGAAGAGAATGGGGAAAGAGCTCCGCCCATGTAGAGCAGTTGCTGTCCCCACAAAACATCGTTGTCGTGGAATCCCAATGAAAGCTCATTGTGTTTGTCAGGGATCTGCCTCCCCCTGCCAGTCCAGCTCTGAGTGTTTATAGGGAGCAGCCACCTGTTTTGACTACTGATTCATCTGCGAGTGAAACCAGCAGTTCCTCGGGGGAGAAGCAGTTAGTGGCTGGGAGAGAAGGAGTGCCAGGGCTCCAGAGATTGAGTGAGAGGCCTGGCACCACCCAGCAGGCTCAATCAGAGGGAGAGTCGTCAGGTCTGGCGTAGAGATTACGTAGGAGGAGGAGGCCAACATGAGTTTGGCCAAACTGCGAGAGGCAGTGAAGGATAGGCGTGCCTGGCGTGCTCTGGTCCATGGGGTCACGAAGAGTCGGACACAACTGAACGACTGAACAACAACAGGAGGAGGAGGAGATTTCGGCTGCCAAGGTTATTGTGTTGGCGCCAAAACCAGAGGGAGGCACTTCCGGATTCCGCTAGTGAGTGAACGGACGTGATAAGATTAAGCTCTGCACTGTATATAATTGAGCACTGATTAAAAGAACTAAAATACAGATGGCGTGGCTCTCTTATTGAAGAACTGACAAAGGGAAACCTGACAGTGTTGTTAAAATAGGCAGCATCCACAAAACCACTGAAGTGCAAATTAAAGAGTATTCCTGGCCATTTATATAGCATTTCCCATGGGCTGAGTTTCACAATTAGACACCTGGGGCTCTTACCTGGCTCCATGAAGGTGAGGACTCCTTTGGCCTGGCAGCCTTTGGCCTGGAGCTCCTCTTCCTCCAGCTGGTAGCTGTCGAAGCTGAAGCTCATCACCACGTTCCCCTCGGGAGTCACCACGGGGCTGAGGTCCTTGAAGTGCTCGCCCCCCACGGACCCCATGGCTGGAGGCCCTGTGCGCGGGGAGAGAGAAGACAAGAGCAGAAGCTGAGACAGCGAGGCGGGCGACGTGCCCCCAACTCACGCCGCAAATCACTGAGCTGCTCAGTTGCACTCGGCGCAGCAATCGTTCCATCACAGAGGAAAATGGCATGCATGCCATTCTCTTGAAGTGTGAAACAAGAGAGTTAAGGGGGAAAGCATAAGCAGAGCCTGCCGGATCAGGCCCATGGCCCATCTAGCCAGAATCCTGTTCTCACAGTCAGGGCCGGATTGAGGCCCTAAGGCTAAGCTACTGAAGGTAATAGGGCCTTTTATATGTCCAGCTGTCCTTTGTCAACAACAAATGGTCGCTGTTTTTTGTGTTGAATACAGTGGTACCTCGGGTTACGTTACCTTCGGGTTGCAAACATGGCAACCCCGGAAGAGTGCACGGTTTCGCCGTGCGCGCATGCGCAGAAGTGCTCTGCGTGTTTCGCGCATGTGCAGAAGCGCTGTATCGCACCACGCGCGTGCGCAGAGGCAGCGCCTCTGGATACAGACTTTTCAGGGTAAGTACGGACCCCCAGTACAAATTAAGTTCGTATCCGGAGGGTCCACTGTATATGCTATATGGTAAATTTATGGACCCTAATATGTATCTCAAGCCATTAGCCCATGTTGCCATGCAAGCAGTCCATGCAGAATGTAGGCACCCTATATATAGAAAGGAGCAAACCAGGGATATTTGAGGGAGCAGGCTAGCAGGCGGGGCCCATGACTTACATCATAGGAGCCTACACAACACAAAACACTGTTGCTGTAGGTCGGTTTTATTCCTACATCATGGGGAGTATTTGGCCACTGGCCTGATCCTGCAACCAGCCTTTTCTTACGTCCTTGTTCCTTCTTGGTCACATCAGGGCCATGAAAGTGCGCTTATCTTTTTAAAAATCCGTGTTCAGTGATCTCAAGGGTCCGGGGCATGGATCCTGACCCAGGGCCAGATTTCAGTTTGATGTGGCCCTAAGATCCTGAAGGTAATGGGGCCCTTTAAATGTCCAGCTGTTCTTTGTCAACAACAAATTGTGCTGTTTTTCGTGTTGAATATATGCTATATGGCAATTGATGGACCTAAGAGGTATCTCAAGCCATTTGCACATAACAAAATATCTATTTTTATCATAAAATACATATTTTATGTAGGCACCCTATATATAGAAAGGAGCAAACCAGGGATATTTGAGGGAGCAGGCTAGCAGGAGGGGCCCATGACTTACATCACAGGAGCCTACACAACACAGAACACTGTTGCTATATGTAGGTTTAATTTTATTTGCTTTTTATCTTTTATTTTGGAAATGTGCATCCAGTGTTTTTTTCCTTTAAATCTTTTTGGGGGCCCCAAGAGAGTGGGGCGCTAAGCTATAGCTTGTTTAGCTTACATGTAAATCCGTCCGTGCTCACAGTGGCCAACCAGATGTCCTAATGGGAAGCATGCAAGCAGGATTCGAACACAGGAGCAACTCTCCCCTCCTGCGGTTTCCAGCAACAGGGATTCAAAAGCATTGCTGTCACTGACTGTGGTGGCAGAACACAGTCATTGTGGCTAAAAGTCATCGACAGCCTGCCTTCTCCATGAATCTGTCCAACCCTCTTCTGAAGACATCCAAGTTGCCGGCCATCCCTGCTTCCAGCGACATTGAGTTCCATAGTTTTATGAGTTAAGAGCATGGGTAGGCAAACTAAGGCCCGGGGGCCAGATCCGGCCCAATTGCCTTCTAAATCCGGCCCGTAGACGGTCCGGGAAATCAGCGTGTTTTTACATGAGTAGAATGTCCGCTTTTGTTTAAAATGCATCTCTGGGTTATTTGTGGGGCACAGGAATTCGTTCATAATTATTTTTTCAAAATATAGTCCGGCCCCCCACAAGGTCTGAGGGACAGTGGACAGGCCCCCTGCTGGAAAAGTTTGCTGACCCCTGGTTAAGAGCGTTCATACATCCATACGTAGCTCCTTGGCTCTCTCCAAGGCCAGCCCGAACAGGTCTGTTATGCAGATCAAGTTCACAGATGCAAAACTGCAGCATTTACACAGCTATAAATGCAAGTAGCGTCTTGGCGTGAGATTTGCATTGCTTTTCTGCAGTCTTTGAAATATTGGCGTGCGGGTGAGTGCAAAGTGCGTGGACCAGAGGACAGAGGAAAGTTTTTCCTCCCTCGAACTTGTGGTAGAGAATCATAGAATCCTAGAGTTGGAAAAGACCCCAAGGGGCCATCCAGTCCAACCCCTGCCAAGCAGGAAACACCATCAAAGCATTCTTGACAGGTGGCTGTCCAGCCTCTGCTTAAAGACCTCCAAAGAAGGAGACTCCACCACACTCCTTGGCAGCAAATTCCACTGTCGAACAGCTCTTACTGTCAGGAAGTTCTTCCTAATGCTTAGGTGGAATCTTCTTTCTTGTAGTTTCAATCCATTGCTCCGTGTCCGCTTCTCTGGAGCAGCAGAAAACAACCTTTCTCCCTCCTCTATATGACATCCTTTTGTATATTTGAACATGGCTATTATATCACCCCTTAACCTTCTCTTCTCCAGGCTAAACATACCCAGCTCCCTAAGCCGTTCCTCATAAGTCATCGTTTCCAAGCCTTTGACCATTTTAGTTGCCCTCCTCTGGACACGTTCCAGCTTGTCAGTCTCCTTCTTGAACTGTGGTGCCCAGAATTGGACACAGTATTCCAGGTGAGGTCTGACCAGAGCGGAATACAGTGGTACTATTCCTTCCCTTGATCTAGATGCTATACTCCTATTGATGCAGCCCAGAATTGCATGGGCTTTTTTAGCTGCTGCATCACACTGTTGACTCATGTCAAGTTTGTGGCCAGCAAGACTCCTAGATCCTTTTCACTTGTCCTGCTCTCAAGCCAAGTGTTACCCATCCTGTATTTGTGCCTTTCATTTTTTTTGCCCATGAAGCTGAATGCTGGGAGATTCAGGAAAGATAAAAGAAAGCCTAAGCGGAACTCCCCTTCATGGATCACTGCCTTGTCGTGGCGAAGGGGCTTGAATTACTCAGGGAAGCTATGGACAGGTCAAGATGGACAGGTCATAGTGGAGAGTTTGGACCAAACGTGATCCACCTGGAGGAGGAACTGGCAAGCCACTCCAGTATCCCTGCCAAGAAAACTCCATGGACAAAGACAACAGGC
Organism: Darevskia nairensis; assembly: GCA_034642065.1. Lineage (NCBI taxonomy): Eukaryota > Metazoa > Chordata > Lepidosauria > Squamata > Lacertidae > Darevskia > Darevskia nairensis. The sequence continues at coordinate 152,233 of JAWWNI010000983.1, forward strand.
ATATAAAAGATATGACGCTGGAAGATGAGCCCCTCAGGTCGGAAGGCGTCCAACATGCTACTGGGGAAGAGCGGAGGACAAGTACAAGTAGATTCAGAGCTGATGAAGCGGCTGGGCCAAACCCGAAAGGACGCTCCGCTGCGGATATGCCTGGAAGCGAAAGAAAGTCCGATGCTGTAAAAGAAAAGTATTGCATAGGAACCTGGAATGTAAGAACCATGAACCTTGGTAAGCTGGATGTGGTAAAAAATGAGATGGCAAGAATAAACATTGACATCCTGGGCATCAGTGAACTAAAATGGACGGGAATGGCGAATTCAGTTCGGATGACTATCATATCTACTACTGTGGGCAGGAATCCTGTAAAAGAAATGGAGTGGCCCTCATAGTCAACAAAAGAGTGGCGAAAGCTGTGTTGTTGTTCAGTCGTTCAGTCGTGTCCGACTCTTCGTGACCCCATGGACCAGAGCACGCCAGGCACACCTATCCTCCACTGCCTCTCGCAGTTTGGCCAAACTCATGTTGGTAGCTTCAAGAACACTGTCCAACCATCTCGTCCTCTGTCGTCCCCTTCTCCTTGTGCCCTCCATCTTTCCCAACATCAGGGTCTTTTCTAGGGAGTCTTCTCTTCTCATGAGGTGGCCAAAGTACTGGAGTCTCAACTTCAGGATCTGTCCTTCTAGTGAGCACTCAGGGCTGATTTCTTTAAGAATGGATAGGTTTGATCTTCTTGCAGTCCATGGGACTCTCAAGAGTCTCCTCCAGCACCATAATTCAAAAGCATCAATTCTTCGGCGATCAGCCTTCTTTATGGTCCAGCTCTCACTTCCGTACATTACTACTGGGAAAACCATAGCTTTAACTATACGGACCTTTGTCGGCAAGGTGATGTCTTTGCTTTTTGCTTTTTGCGAAAGCTGTACTGGATGCAAATTCAAAAATGATAGAATGATCTCGATACGAATCCAAGCAGACCTTTTAATATCACAGTAATCCAAGTTTATGCACCAACTACCAGTGCTGAAGAAACTGAAATTGACCAATTCTATGAAGACTTATAACACCTTATAGAAATGACACCAAGGAAGGATGTTCTTCTCATTATAGGGGATTGGAATGCTAAAGTAGGGAGTCAAGAGATAAAAGGAACAACTGGCAAGTTTGGCCTTGGAGTTCAAAATGAAGCAGGCCAAAGGCTAATAGAGTTCTGCCAAGAGAACAAGCTGGTCATCACAAACACTCTTTTCCAACAACACAAGAGACGACTCTACACATGGACATCACCAGATGGGCAACATCGAAATCAGATTGATTATATCTCTGCAGCCAAAGATGGAGAAGCTCTATACACTCAGCAAAAACAAGACCTGGAGCTGACTGTGGCTCAGATCATCAGCTTCTTATAGCAAAATTCCAGCTTAAACTGAAGAAAGTAGAAAAACCACTGGGCCAGTAAGATACAATCTAAATCAAATTCCTTATGAATACACAGTTGAAGTGAAGAACAGGTTTAAGGATTTAGATTTGGTGGATAGAATGCCTGAAGAACTGTGGATGGAGGCTCGTAACATTATACAAGAGGCAGCAACGAAAACCATCCCAATGAAAAAGAAATGCAAGAAAGCAAGTGGCTGTCAAATGAGGCCTTACAATAGCGGGGAGAGAAGGCAAGCAAAATGCGAGGGAAATAGTGAAAGATACAGGAAATTGAATGCAGATTTCCAAAAAATAGCAAGGAGAGACAAGAGGGTCTTTTTAAACGAGCAATGCAAAGAAATAGAGGAAAACAACAGAATGGGAAAAACCAGAGATCTGTTCAAGAAAATTGGAGATATGAAAGGAACATTTCGTACAAAGATTACCACAATTAAGGACAAAAGTGGAAAGGACCTAAACGAAGCAGAAGACATCAAGAAGAGGTGGCAAGAATACACAGAGGAATTATACCAGAAAGATATGGAGGTCTCATACACCCCAGGTAGTGTGGTTGCTGACCTTGAGCCAGACATCCTAGAGAGTGAAGTCAAATGGGCCTTAGAAAGCCTTGCTAACAACAAGGCTAGTGGAGGTGATGATATTCCAGCAGAACTATTTAAAATTCTAAAAGATGATGCTGTTAAGGTGCTACACTCAATATGCCAGCAAGTTTGGAAAACTCAGCAGTGGCAGAGGATTGGAGAAGATCAGTCTACATCCCAATCCCAAAGAAGGGCAGTGCCAAATAATGCTCCAACTACCGCACAATTGCGCTCATTTCACACGCTAGCAAGGTTATGCTTAAAATTCTACAAGGCAGGCTTAAGCAGTATGTGGACCGAGAACTCCAGAAGTGCAAGCTGGATTTCGAAGGGGCAGAGGAACCAGAGACCAAATTGCAAACATGCGCTGGATTATGGAGAAAGCTAGAGAGTTCCAGAAAAACATTTACTTCTGCTTCATTGACTACGCAAAAGCTTTTGACTGTGTTGACCACAGCAAACTATGGCAAGTTCTTAAAGAAATGGGAGTGCCTGATCACCTCATCTGTCTCCTGAGAAATCTCTATGTGGGACAAGAAGCTACAGTTAGAACTGGATATGGAATAACTGATTGGTTCAAAATTGGGAAAGGAGTACGACAAGGCTGTATATTGTCGCCCTGCTTATTTAACTTATATGCAGAATTCATCATGCGAAAGGCTGGACTGGATGAATCCCAAACTGGAATTAAGATTGCCGGAAGAAATATCAACAACCTCAGATATGCTGATGATACAACCTTGATGGCAGAAAGTGAGGAGGAATTAAAGAACCTTTTAATGAGGGTGAAAGAGGAGAGCGCAAAATATGGTCTGAAGCTCAACATCAAAAAAACTAAGATCATGGCCACTGGTCCCATCACCTCCTGGCAAATAGAAGGGGAAGAAATGGAGGCAGTAAGAGATTTCACTTTCTTGGGTTCCATGATCACTGCAGATGGTGACAGCAGTCACGAAATTAGAAGACGCCTGCTTCTTGGGAGAAAAGCAATGACAAACCTAGACAGCATCTTAAAAAGCAAAGACATCACCTTGCCAACAAAGGTCCGTATAGTTAAAGCTATGGTTTTCCCAGTAGTAATGTACGGAAGTGAGAGCTGGACCATAAAGAAGGCTGATCGCCGAAGAATTGATGCTTTGAATTATGGTGCTGGAGGAGACTCTTGAGAGTCCCATGGACTGCAAGAAGATCAAACCTATCCATTCTTAAAGAAATCAGCCCTGAGTGCTCACTAGAAGGACAGATCCTGAAGTTGAGGCTCCAGTACTTTGGCCACCTCATGAGAAGAGAAGACTCCCTAGAAAAGACCCTGATGTTGGGAAAGATGGAGGGCACAAGGAGAAGGGGACGACAGAGGACGAGATGGTTGGACAGTGTTCTTGAAGCTACTAGCATGAGTTTGGCCAAACTGCGAGAGGCAGTGGAGGATAGGTGTGCCTGGCGTGCCTTGGTCCATGGGGTCACGAAGAGTCGGACACGACTGAACGACTGAACAACAACAACAAGCGGAACTATGGAAACTGTGGAACTCCCTGCCACAGGAAGTAGCGATGGCCACCAACTTGAGTGGCTTTAGAAGACGATTGGTCAAATTCATGGAAGAGGAGAGGACTATGAAAGGCTCCTAACCTCAATGCTTTTTAAAGATCTGCATTAGGTAACAAATTTCTTTCATCTATCGGAAAGCGGGAGTGGCCGGCAACCCTCTTTCTCTACCTTATCTAGCATGCTTTGCTAGGTTTTTTTTTATAGCTTCAGCTGTCGCTAGGAAGGAGTACAGATGTTCTCTGCGCTTCTTCCTGGATGTGCTTAATTAACCCCGCGTTAACTCCCTTCAGCTGAAGAATAAAAGCACACAAACAGCCAGTATGAAGAGAGGCAGGCGGGGGGGGGGGGAGTGAGAGATTGCTGCCTGCAAATCCTCGATAGGAAAATAAAAAGAAAAGCTTCTTCGACCAAGATAAGGCCAGACAGGAAATGATTTCCATACACAGCAACTGCAAAAGAGGTGTGGGCTGTTTGCTTTTTATATTGCAACCCTATTTTAAAACCTGTTATCTAACGCTTGCCGTCAATATTCAGGCAACGGCACGCCGAGGTGGGATGCGTTTCGTTCCACTGACACGTTTGACCAACTCCCTTTGGTTATCCTCGATTCCAATCTGAGGCTGGAGCCGATTCTCCGCTGCCCAGTTTGAGATCAGGTGCAGCAAAAGAATGGCCGGGAGGGTGGGGGCACACAAGATATGGCAGGCAGGAACCAGACGCATTTCATGCGCACAGCCCTGGGAATGGGTATAGTGGATGGGATGTCAACCCCAGCACTGCCTCCTGGTTGGCGTGAGAAATCTGGCACGTCTTATCACACCTGTTCGGCGCTGATATTTCAGCCAAGCTGTCCTGGAAGGACAAAATGTGTTGTTGTTGGTTAGTCGTTTAGCCGTGTCTGACTCTTCGTGACCCCATGGACCAAAGCACACCAGGCACTCCTGTCTTCCACTGCCTATCTATCTATCTATCTATCTATCTATCTATCTATCTATCTATATCTATCTATCATCTATCTATCTATCTATCTATCTATCTATCTATCAATCATCTATCTATCTATCTATCATCTATCATCTCTATCTATCTATCTATCTATCTATCTATCTATCTATCTATCATCTATCTACAGTATCTATCTATCTCTATCTATCTATCTATCTATCTATCATCTATCTGGACCAGAGCACGCCAGGCACTCCTGTCTCCAACTGCCTCCCGCAGTTTGGTCAGACTCATGTTGGTAGCTTCGAGAACACTGTCCAACCATCTCGTCCTCTGTCGTCCCCTTCTCCTTGTGCCCTCCATCTTTCCCAACATCAGGGTCTTTTCCAGGGAGTCTTCTCTTCTCATGAGGTGGCCAAAGTCTTGGAGCCTCAGCTTCAGGATCTGTCCTTCCAGTGAGCACTCAGGGCTGATTTCCTTCAGAATGGAGAGGTTTGATCTTCTTGCAGTCCATGGGACTCTCAAGAGTCTCCTCCAGCACCAGAATTCAAAAGCATCAATTCTTCGGCGATCAGCCTTCTTTATGGTCCAGCTCTCACTTCCATACATCACTACTGGGAAAACCATAGCTTTAACTATACGGACCTTTGTCGGCAAGGTGATGTCTCTGCTTTTTAAGATGCTGTCTAGGTTTGTCATTGCTTTTCTCCCAAGAAGCAGGTGTCTTCTAATTTCGTGACTGCTGTCACCATCTGCAGTGATCATGGAACCCAAGAAAGTGAAATCTCTCACTGCCTCCATTTCTTCCCCTTCTATTTGCCAGGAGGTGATGGGACCAGTGGCCATGATCTTGGGTGTTTTTTTGATGTTGAGCTTCCGACCATATTTTGCGCTCTCCTCTTCCACCCTCATTTAAAGGTTCTTTAATTCCTCCTCACTTTCTGCCATCAAGGTTGTGTGTTGAGACTATATAGAACCTTTATTCTCAAGAATGATGGAACTGCCTTCCTGCATTGCAGGGGGTTGTTTTCATGTATATTTCATATTTGCAAAGGGGATATTCATACAAGTTAATACTTTTATTATCCGTTTGGAGCTGGGCTGAACCTTTGTACTTTTGTCCTCCCGGGTTGTGATGCTTTGTGGTTTAAATTCTTGAATGTTCATCCCTTTGGTTCCGTTTGCGCTCTCTCTCTTTTTGTTAACAAATCCATATTTATTTATTTTGAGAGTCAGCTAGGCAGGCAGTGGAATCTCTGACTGCATTGTCCACCATACAGTAGCTGGGGTTAGAGACCCATGGAGCAGACTGCTCTGGGCCCCAGCGCAGCCTATTGCGTGTGAACCTGTGGCCAGAGGCAGGTGCCTCACTCTGTCTAATGATAGGGCCGGCCGTGTTGAGTGGGATGGCAGGGATTGTCGCCGGACGCCCATTCTCCTTCAGAGCTAAGGCACCTCGCCACCCTTCCATTTTTCTGTGGGGCTATGAGACCCGCTCTATCAGGGGGGATAACGCTGCCTTTAGGGGGTCATCCTTTTCATTTTTTAAAAAAAATAATTTTTATTGGGTTTTCCAAACATATAAACACAAACTTAACACAAATCACATATAACAAAAACAACAATAAACACAAAAATCTTATTTTTCCCTTCTTATTTCCTTATCATCTTTGTTTGACTTCCTCCTGTCACTCCTACCACGTTTCTTTCTAATTCCTCTTTAGCAATTTCCTCTCATCATTTAATATTATGTTATTTTACTAATATTATTTCTCTATATACTAACTTAGAACTTTATATTTCCTTACTCATATTACTATCTTAACTTATCTTAATCATATATCATAAATTTACTTAACTAATCTTATTTCAACTCTGTAAACTACCACTTCTTCCAGGATTTTTCTAACTTTAACTCTTACAATAATTTCTAATATATTCTTTAAATTTCTTCCATTCTTTTTCCACCGCCTCTTCCCTCTGGTCACAGAGTTTCCCCGTCAGCTCGGCGAGTTCCATATAGTCCATCATTTTCATCTGCCATTCTTCTATGGTTGGTAAGTCCTTTGTTTTCCAGTATTTTGCAATCAAAATCCTTGGTGCTGTTGTGGCAGACATAAAAAAGGTGTGATCTTCCTTAGGAATCTCTTGGTTGACCATTCCAAGTAAGAATTATATATTTTTTCCCAAAATATATTTTTTCCCATGATTGGGGGTCATCCTTTTCAACCCAGGAGGGAGAGGTGAGGGTCCCAACTTCACTAAGGACCTAAAGACATTATGTTTGCTCCGAGACCCCTTGAACAGGTGAATCAGGGAGAGGGAAGGTGTGGCTAGAGGCACAAGCCTACAGTTCCCCTCATCCTATTTTGAGGTTAGGCAATTCATAGAATTGTAGAGTTGGAAGGGAACCCCAAGGGTCATCCAGTCCAACCCCGCTGCAATGCAGGACTGCCAGGAAAACCTATAGCTACACATGAGTAGATACAGGCAAGGGAGCATTCACAGCCTTCCCCCCTTGCAGTGGGGAGAAGACAGATAGGGGCAAAGGTGGAGCAAAGAGCCTTCTATTTACTCAAAGTAAGCCCATCCCCTACAGCAACCCAAGAAATCTGCAAGGCTCTCCTTGCGAATTGGGTGGAAGAGAAGCACCGCAAGGTTGCTGGGGGCACTGTTATACAGTGGTTCCGCTCCTTCCTCCTGGGCCGTGTTCAGAAAGTGGTGGTGGGGGATGAGTGTTCAGACCCCTGGGCTCTCACTTGTGGGGTGCCTCAGGGTTCCGTCCTCTCCCCCATGCTTTTTAACATCTATATGCAGCCGCTGGGAGAGATCATCAGGGGGTTTGGGCTGGGTGTTCATCAGTATGCGGATGATACCCAGCTCTACCTCTCTTTCAAATCAGAACCAGTGAAGGCGGTGAAGGTCCTGTGTGAGTGCCTGGAGGCGGTTGGAGGATGGATGGTGGCTAACAGATTGAGGTTGAATCCCGACAAGACAGAAGTACTGTTTTTGGGGGACAGGGTGCGGGCGGGTGTGGGGGACTCCCTGGTCCTGAATGGGGTAACTGTGCCCCTGAAGGACCAGGTGCGCAGCCTGGGAGTCATTCTGGACTCACAGCTGTCCATGGAGGCACAGGTTAATTCTGTATCCAGGGCAGCAGTCTACCAGCTCCATCTGGTACGCAGGCTGAGACCCTACCTGCCCGCGGACTGTCTCGCCAGAGTGGTGCATGCTCTGGTTATCTCCCGCTTGGGCTACTGCAATGCGCTCTACGTGGGGCTACCTTTGAAGGTGACCCGGAAACTACAACTAATCCAGAATGCGGCAGCTAGACTGGTGACTGGGAGCGGCCGCCGAGACCACATAACATCGGTCTTGAAAGGCCTACATTGGCTCCCAGTACGTTTCCGAGCACAATTCAAAGTGTTGGTGCTGACCTTTAAAGCCCTAAATGGCTTCGGTCCAGTATACCTGAAGGAGCGTCTCCACCCCCATCGTTCAGCCCGGACACTGAGGTCCAGCTCCAAGGGCCTTCTGGCGGTTCCCTCACCACGAGAAGCCAAGTTACAGGGAACCAGGCAGAGGGCCTTCTCAGTAGTGGCGCCCGCCCTGTGGAACGCCCTCCCACCAGATGTCAAAGAGAACAACAACTATCAGACCTTTAGAAGACATCTGAAGGCAGCCCTGTTTAGGGAGGCTTTTAATGTTTAATAGATTACTGTATTTTAATGTTCTTTTGGAAGCCGCCCAGAGTGGCTGGGGAGACCCAGCCAGATGGGCGGGGTATAAATAATAAATTATTATTATTATTATTATTATTATTATTATTATTATTATTATTGCTGGGAGTTTGCTATGGCGCTGCCATTTCTTCCTTGGCTGTATTTTGGAATTTATTAAGGTATCAGTTCCGCAAACATGGAAAGCAGATGGCCTGAGAGCACCCCAAATAAATAAAAGGTGACGCTTCTTTTTGGGTAGTCACAAGAAAACAAAACGTTTGGGGAACAAAACCCCATACATTTTAAGGCCCTGACACAGCCAGAAGACCCCTTGGGTCTTCAAAATCGCCTATGGGAGTAATCTGTATTAGGTACCGGCGCGGCTGGATCCCGAGAAAGCGTGCGCAGGAATACCAGCTAAGCATTGTGTCATTTCCTTTTTCATCTGCACCCCTTCCTCCAAGGAGCTCATGATACTATACACCCCCCCCACACACACACACTTTATCCTTACAACAATCCAGAGAGGTCCATCAGGCTGAGAGGCAGCAGCTCAGCCACAGATACCCAGACAGGATTTGCAATCAAAAGGTGGTCTCGGATGACACCCTCCGTGCTACCTCATTTTAAGCCGGCCGTCTCTTTGCACTACATTTCCCAAGGGCCTCGGCCAGCACAGCTGCACTGGGGTGGGGGATGAGAGGACTATAGTCCAAAACTTCTGAGGGTCACCATGTTAGCTAGGGAAGATAGCTATGCATAAAACCAGTTGCATATATAACATGCCACAGAACGCGTGTTTCTCTCTTTTAGGTAGACTTTTTGGAGAACTGCGTAAATTGCAGGGAGGGGAGCTAACATAGCCAAAATTCATTCCCAGAGGAGTACCCTAGGTTGCTCTGTTGCAACTACAGAGTCTTGCGGCAACTTACATGTTAATCCTGCACTTTGGAACTCCCTGCCTCTTGATGTCAAGCAGGTGCCTTCACTGTTCTCTTTTAGGTGCCTGCTAAAATGCATTCTTGTTTAGAGAAGCCGACTTAGAAAGTTAAGGACACTTTAGTCTGTTTTAGCATTTCAACCTTTTGCATGCTTTAAAGCAGGGGTGGCCAACTCCCAAGAGACTGCAATCTACTTACAGAGTTAAAAACTGGCAGTGATCTACCCCCTTTTGGGGGGTTCAGGTCTAAGTTGTTGAGCTTTTTTGGGGAGGAGGAAGGAGGAAGGCCCGTTTTTAGGCATTCGGATCAAAGTTGTTGTTGAGCTTCTTTTAGGGAGAAGGAAAGCCCTGGTTTTTGGGGGTGCAGGGCAAAAATATTGAGCTTTTTTTAGGGGAGCCAAAGTTGTTGAGCTTCTTTGGGGGGAGCCAGTGATCTACCAGTGATCTACCACAGACGTCCAGTGATCTACTGGTAGATCACGATCTACCTGTTGGACATGCCTGCTTTAAAGTATCATTGTACTTTTAAAAAAAATTATTTTGTTCCTTTCTCTTTCTGTAAACCACTTTGAGCGTTGTTTGTGTACAGTCCAGCGGCGTATAAATTTTATGGAATAAATAAATGAAAGATGGCATCGCCAGATCAAGTTCATCCATTTTGTGTGGAATGAACTAAGCTAAATAGCTATAAGTGGGTTTTGAATAAAATTGGGTTGGTTTTGAATTTTGTTGCGTTATTATCTTCCTTGATAGGTGCAGCAAACCACTACTCTGAATAATGCTTTCCCTAGGGTGGGTGGGTGGGTGACCAGGGATGAGCTGATGAAACCAAGGGGGCAGTGGGCCCCCCCAAAAAAAGTTTGGGAATGACTGGATTAATGCATTCATTGTGGCACAAACTTCAGTGGATGAAATCCAAATCACTTTCCAAATGCCAACCATCTAAATAGCCACTTCCTTGTTCGCCTATGGAGAACGGAGATCACCTACTCACAATCAGCTTTTTTTAAAGTAAGAAGGGGATCGGGTCCCCCCCCACACACACACACACTGATCCTGCAAGTCCATGCATGCAAGCAACCAATATAAATCTACTTAAGGCAAAGTGGACCATAAAGAGAGCTGGACCATCAAGAAGGCTGATCACCGAAGAATTGATGCTTTTGAATTGTGGTGCTGGAGGAGACTCTTGAGAGTCCCATGGATTGCAAGCAGATCAAACCGATCCATTCTGAAGGAAATCAGCCCTGAGTGCTCACTGGAAGGACAGATCCTGAAGCTGAGGCTCCAAGACTTTGGTCACCTCATGAGAAGAGAAGACTCCCTGGAAAAGACAGGTGTTGGTCTGTCATAGTCAAAGCAAAATAAAAAATATAAAAAAAATTCCTTCCAGTAGCACCTTAGAGACCAACTAAGTTTGTTCTTGGTATGAGCTTTTGTGTGCATGCACACTTCTTCAGATCAGGAAAAAGACCCTGATGTTGGGAAAGATGGAGGGCACAAGGAGAAGGGGACGACAGAGGACGAGATGGTTGGACAGTGTTCTCGAAGCTACTAACATGAGTCTGACCAGTGGAAGACAGGAGTGCCTGGCATGCTCTGGTCCATGGGGTCAGGAAGAGTCGGACACGACTAAACAACTAAACAACAACAACAACAACAACAACAAGGCAAACTGGCTAATAAAAATCCTGACTGGTGAGCAACGTTTTGTGCATGTGTATGGGTTTGCAAACCTGATGTGAAGTCACCCAAAAACCGCGTACGCACCTTAACTTGGGAATAGGCCCCACTGACTCCTGTGGGGGGCTGACTTCTGAGTGGCTGGTGCTGCGGCTCATCACAAAATGCACCCACCGCACCCCAAGTATTTGAAAATGTATCTCCCTGCCAGTCACCGACAGAGAGGCTGATGGGAGTTGTAGTCCAACACATCTGGAAGGCACCAGGCCAGGTGAGATGGCTGGCTGAGATCCAAAATCGAATTCTCCTAGGACCAGTGCTTTTTTTCTTTAAAAAATATATGTTTCAGGGTACTCTCATTTTCCTCCTCATCTTGAAATACTGCCCCTCAATGAGGCCAAACTTAGATGCACAAAATGTTTAGGGGTACGCGTCCCCCCTGTGTGCCCCCAGAAAAAAGCACTGCCTAGGAGCTAGCTAGCTGTGGGTGACCTTGGGGGCCAGACTCTCTCTCTCTTTGACTAGCCTTCCTCGCAGGGTTGTTGTGGGGGATCCAATGGAGGCAGAATTTGCTGGACCGCTTCTCGGAGGAAGCTGAATAGCACCGAGGGCAGCACCAAGAGAATAAGAAGAAACGGGGGGGGGGGTGTCGGTTCCAGGGAGCTCCATGGGACCTACTTGCGAGTAAGGAGGCTCCGGAGGCTCTTAGACTAAGGTGTCTACTTGGAGAAGGAAGCCAACTCTTCCTCCAATGGGACATGGGGAGGGGAGAAAGACAATCCCCCATCCCCTCCCCACCATCCTGGCTCACTTTCTCCCCAAACCAAGCGCGTGTCCGAAAAGGCCAATTCGCTTTGCCCATTCCGAAGACCGAAGCGGCGCAAGGTGGGGCGCAGGAGTCTGGCCAGCCCCCCAATCTCTTCGGGGGCGCCTAGAAGGGGAGGGGGAAGACGAGGCTTACAAGAGATGCTCAAAGGATACCTGGCGCCCTCCTCCTCCTCCTTGGGGACCAGAATGGGTCCCTCTGCTGTGCCCCCGGCCCGGGTCCCCTTGCAGGGGGGGCTCCCTCCCTCCCTCCCTCCTCGAGGACTAGGGGGCGCCCCGCAGCAGCGTCCGGGTGGGGGGGAGGCTCCTTGGGACGGCGAGAAGCAGCCGCGGCTTTCGGCGCCCCCCCCCCCGGTTTGCAGCCCCCTTTGTCCGCCCCCCCCCCAAGGAAGACAAAAGAGCGGCGTCCGCTTGCCAGCCAACAGGTCCGCCGCCGCCGCCTCCGGCCGCCTCACCTCCAGCCGCCGCTCGGCTCGCCGCTCCCGCTCAGCGCCAATGCCTGCGCCGCCGACGCCGCTGCCCGGACGGAGCCGCCGGCCTCGCCCCGCCGCGCCGCCCCATCGCCCCGCCGACGCCGGTTCCGGGCAACCTCGGCGGAGCGCGGCTCCGGGAGGGGAAGGGGGGGAGCCTGGCCCGGAGACAGACCCCTCCCCTCCCCTCGCCTCCTCTCCCCCTTCCCTTTCCCCTCCCCTTCTCATCCCTCCCCTCCCTTCTTCTTCTCCCCCTCCCCTATTCATCCCTCCCCTCCTCTCCCCCTTCCTTTACCCCTCCCTTCTTCTCCCCCTCCCCTTCTCCCCCTCTTCCTTTACCCCTCCCTCTCCCCTTCCTTTACCCCTCCCCTCCCCTTCTCACCCGTCCCCTCCCTTCTTCTCCCCTCCCCTCTTGTCCCCCTCCCCTCTCCTTCCTTTCCCCCTCCCCTCCCCTCTTGCCCCTCCCCTTCTCACCCCCTCCCCTCTCCCCTCCCCCTTTTGTCGACCCCTCCCTCCCACCAACCTGCTGCATGCATCCCGCCCCCCACCAGAAAGCCAAGCAGAGTACCTGGCAGATTTCACCCCCCCCCCAACACTACAAAGATTGACAGTCAAATTAAAGGTTTGCCCCACCACCCCTGTTGTCAAATTGGTAGATGGGGGGGGGGGAAGCCAGCTGGCAGCAAGTTCATAGACTCATAGAGTTGGAAGGGACCCTGAGGATCATCTAGTCCAACCCCCTGCAAGACAGGAAAATGCAGCTGTCCCAGACGGGGATCGAACCCGCAACCTTGGCGTTCTCAGCCCCACGCTCTAACCGCGTTGCTTTTATTTCACAAAATGTAGATGCCGCTTGTTGCTGCTGTGGGTTCTTCTGTAGTGTTCGTGTCCCACCATTTTTCTTCAAGGGGGTGTACATGGTTCTCCTCCCACCGCTCTTCATTTAATTCCCACAACAACAGCCCTGTGAGGTAGGTCAGGCTGGGAGAGGTAGCTGGTTGGCGTCCAAGGTCCCTCAGTGAGCTTCAGGGCCATGAGTCGTGGCTAGAGTGTTGGACTGAGACCTGGGAGACCAGGGTTCAAATTCCCACTTGGCCATGAAGCTCCCTGGGGGGGGGGGCAGGCACTCACTCTCAGTCTAAACTACCTCAAAGGGTTGTTGTGAGGATAGAATGTGTGTGGGGCGGAGGAGAACTATGTGTCCCACCTTGAGCTCGCTGGAGGAAAGGTGGGCTATAAATTTAATAATCTAATTTTATCATCTACCTCTTTATCCTGCCTTCCCTTCAAGGATGGCCATCTGTCAGGGATGCCCAGGGGGTCCCCTCTTGCATCACATTGGTCCAGGGAGCCTTAGCTGAGGACCCATTTGGCTGAAGACCCCCCTAAAAGGTAAAGGGACCCCTGACCATTAGGTCCAGGCGCGGACGACTCTGGGGTTGCGGCGCTCATCTTACTTTACTGCCCGAGGGAGCCAGCGTACAGCTTCCTGGTCATGTGGCCAGCATAACTAAGCCGCTTCTGGCGAACCAGAGCAGCGCACGGAAACGCTGTTTACCTTCCTGCCGGAGTGGTACCTATTGATCTACTTGCACTTTGACGTGCTTTTGATCTGCTAGGTTGGCAGGAGCAGGGACCGAGCAACGGGAGCTCACCCCATCGCGGGGATTCGAACCGCCGACCTTCTGATCGGCAAGCCCATGGCTCTGTGGTTTAACCCACAGCGCCACCCGCGTCCCTGAAGACCCATCTAGCTTCTGTCAAATCTTGTCCACACCCACTACTTTTGTTTGCAGCCACATAGAAGTAAAAAGAGGGGTCATAATCCGGGGCAAGAGACAGACAGCTCCTTTCCATTAGAAATGTCCAAATAAGTGTACCAGAAAAACACAATCCCACCTAACCCTACTACTACTACTACTACTAATAGTAATAATAAAGCATCTTTAAGATGCTTACCCAGGTGGCGCTGTGGTCTAAACCACAGATCCTAGGGCTTGCTGATCAGAAGGTCGGCGGTTCGAATCCCCGTGACGGGGTGAGTTCCCGTTGCTCGGTCCCAGTTCCTGCCCACCTAGCAGTTCGAAAGCACGTCAAAGTGCAAGTAGATAAATAGGAACCGCTCTGGCGGGAAGGTAAACGGCATTTCCGTGCGCTGCTCTGGTTCGCCAGAAGCGGCTTAGTCATGCTGGCCACATGACCCGGAAGCTGTACTCCGGCTCCCTTGGCCAGTAAAGCGAGATGAGCGCCGCAACCCCAGAGTCGGACACAACTGGACCTAATGGTCAGAGGTCCCTTTACCTTTACTTTTTAAGATGCTCACCTTAAGCATATTTAAGAGGCTCATCTTCCATCACTTGAAAAATGGACTTGGTCCATCTCCCGGAAGGCTCCATCACGGAGGAGGCCCCATCCTAAACTCCTCTAGATTTTACTTCATGAATTCAAGCGCCTGGAGCAAAGCCCCCCAAAAGCTTAAAGAAGCGGAGAGAAAAGGCGTCCCTTTGTGCGTTGAGGTCAAACCCAAGAGGTCTCCCCACAGTATAAAGAGAGACAACTGAGAAGCTGACCTCCTCAGACAGCCTTTGCCGGCCTCAGGCTGCTGGGCCTGTATTTAGGCGATGAAGCTGGTCTTATGGAGAAAATGGCTGCCTTTGGCGGGGCGGGGGGTGAGGAGCGGGACCCGAGGCGAAAGTAGAAGAGCAATGTGGGTGAAGGAGGCAAAGAGCAGCCCCCCTTCCCCTCCTGCAAGCGCTGGCTGCAAACATGAGGGGCTGGTTTATGAATTGCAATCTTCTGGCAGTCAATAAATGCCGCCCTCCATCTATCAGCTTGCAGGTCCTGTGGGGGCGCAGTATTGGCTTGGATGCCAAAAGAAATTAGGGAGACTGAGCACCTGCCTTCCCCTTTTGCAGAGAAACCTGGGCAGCAAGATATCCACCTTTGTTTATTTATTTTATTTGGGGGGGGGGAGGCAGGGGGAGAATGTGCAACAGGCCACAATTTCATTGCATTATGTTAATCTTTGTTGGACCCTAAGTGGAAGCGAGCAAGGCTCCGTACGGTGCAGAACAAACTCAGAACAGAGCTTCTCTGTTCTGCAAATGTAACACCATGTTTGCTTTCTTCTTCTCTAACCAGGGTAGCCAGGGAACCTACGTTGCAGAGGACAGTCCTCTATTGGATGTCTGGTCTGGGTCTGGTCTAAACCACTGAGCCTCTTGGGCTTGCTGATCGGAAGGTCGGCGGTTCGAATCCCTGCAACAGGGTGAGCTCCCGTTGCTCTGTCCCGGCTCCTGCCAACCTAGCAGTTCGAAAGCACGTCAAAGTGCAAGTAGATAAATAGGTACCGCTCTGGCGGGAAGGTAAACGGCATTTCCGTGCGCTGCTCTGGTTCACCAGAAGCGGCTTAGTCATGCTGGCCACATGACCCGGAAGCTGTCTGTGGACAAACACCGGCTCCCTCGGCCTGAAAGCGAGATGAGCACCGCAACCCCATAGTCGCCTTTGACTGGACTTAACTGTCCAGGGGTCCTTTACCTTTTACCTAAGCTAAAGAATCCTATAAGGGAGAAGGAGCAGGGCAGTCTTGAAATTTTAGCCTGGCTGCAATTAAGGAGAGACAGTTCAAAACCAGCATCAGTGTAAACGGCTGAAGAGACACAAATTCAGCCCAACATCTCAACTAAATGCAGCTTGAAATAAATACATTTTGAAATCAGTACTGAGCAGGTCAAATGAATATCCTTCAGGAAGGAATTCCACAAACATGGGGTCACCACCGAGAAGGCTCTGCTTGCCACCAGCACTTTTCAACCTCATCCAGCTGCTGCTGCTGCTGGTGGTGGTTATTCAAATAACCTGAGCCCAAACCTTCTCAGCGCCTTTCTGAATCCTAGAACAACTGAGCTGAATCCTGGACTTATAACAATAGGATCCAGAATGCAGCAGTCTGATTGGTCCGCAGGAGCCACCCAATCCAGCTCCAGGTGGAATTGAATCAGCAACCTGATTGGCCTGCAGGAGCAGCCAATCAGGCTCCTGGATGAAGTGAATCCGCAACCTGATTGGCCTACATGAGCAGCCCGGAATTAGCCAGTCATGCGAGGTCCATTGTGTAAATAATGTATATATAGCAGACGTTTTGGGGAAAGTTTCATTCTTTGCTACTACGAGCTGAATAAAGAGCATGAAATTCACACTCGACTCCGAGTATATTTCAGCCTTAAAATCATAAACGCCGGCAGTGCCCACTCTACTTGTCTGCAGACTCCCCCCCCCCCCGATCCTGGAGCCATGCTGATTTCAATTTTTTGGGGCCCATCTTAATGTTCCCTATATCCAGAGGAATAGAGTTGGCCAAGGGTACTGTATTTGCCCAGAATAATACTATTGATCTCTGTTCTACCGACCAGCCACCATGACGTCAATACCAGGAAAAGTCCTGAAACAGATAATTGAATGGTCCGGCTGTAAACACTTAGAAAAGGAGGCTGTGATAACTAAGACCCAGCATGGGTTTCTGAAAAACAAGTCATGCCAGGCACATCTCATTTCTTCTTTTGATGGAGTTACAAGCTTGGTGGATCAGGGGAATGCTGCGGACGTAGTGTATCTTGATTTCAGTAAGGCTTTGACCAAGTCCCCCATGAAATCTTTGCAGAGAAGCTGGTAAAATGTGGGCTGGACGAGGAAACAGTTTGGTGGATTTGTAGCTGGTTGGCTGACCGAACCCCTTGGGGTTCCTTCCAACTCTATGACTCTGTGGTTTATGGATGAGAAAGTACAGAGAGACCTCAAGCTAGAGCAGAGGCTGCTTAGTGACCTTTGTCAAAAGCCAGACCACTGGAAGATTGCCCACTCCTAAGCGACTGCCCCAGTGGAGTTCAGAGGCAGCTCTCTCCTTCCCATTAACCGCACACCCACTCACATCCACGAAAGAGAGGCAGAGAGAAATGCTGCCTGCCAGGATAAAAAATTAAGCCAATTAGGGACTAGCAGGCTGCACAGGCCAACCAGCAGTTGCCCGTCTTGTGAGCGAGAGTGCCAGCCATTTATCCTACTGCTGGCATATCCCATGCCCCTGTGGCACGGGGCCAGTTGGGCAACGGGCACAGCTGTGGCGTAACAAACAGAAGCTGTTGCGGCTGCAAAATAGCAGGCCAGGAAATTAATTATGGAACTGATCAGAGCAGCCGCCTTCCTGTGCCAGCGAGGGTGACACACGGTGCTGCAATTTAGGGGGGAGGCAGCGGATAGCTGGCTTTTTCAATATTATTATTATTTTCCTTATTTTCTCACCTTTCTGTCTCACCTTTCTCCCAAGGAGCTCAAGTCGGTGCACCTAGCTCTTCCCCTCCCCCTCCTATCCCTGGGAGGTAGGTGAGGCTGAGAGGCAGTGTCTGGCCCCCAGGGTCGCCCAGGGAACTTCACGGCTGAGAGCCGATTCAAACCCTGGTCCCCCACAGTTGTAGTGCGATATCCCGTCTGTTAAATCACACTGAGGTTCCCATCTGCACCATAGATTTAAAACAGCATCATGTCACTTTAAACAGCCATGGATTCCTGGGAACTGTAGTTTGTCAAGTGTTGTTCGGAGACCCCTAGTTCCTTCGCAATTCCAGTGTGTAGTTTAACAGCCAAGCCCTCTTTGCAGCCAGCTTGGGGAATTGTAGCTCTGCGAGGGGACCAGGGGTCTCCTTACATCTCTCAGCACGGGTTGGAAACGTTTGCGGGTACAAACAGCGTTGAAAGCAGCGGCTGCCCCAAAAGCACCATGAGCGCAAACAGCCAGGAATCTGCCAAGAAAAGGATGTTTGCCGGGCCCACGCTGGGCATCTCCCAGAACTTCCTGCTGAAATCCTGTAACTAAATCCACCATCAGTGTGTCAAGAATATGTTGCCAAATGTCCTGCAATGCAACTCCCATCTGGAGGGGCACTCAGAATAGCTCTTGAGTTGGGGCTGGCAGGTTCGTGCAATGGGACTGACTGTTGCGGCACCCAGGCTGCGGAACTCCCTGCCTCAGGAGATTCATTTGGTGCCTCGCAAGTTGTTCTCACCAATTGAAGGCTATCATTTAAGCAAGTCCTTGGCTTGTGTGGTGAGCCAGTGTGGTGTAGTGGTTAAGAGCGGTAGACTCTAATCTGGGGGACCGGGTTCGCGTCTCCGCTCCTCCACATGCAGCTGCTGGGTGACCTTGGGCTAGTCACACTTCTCTGAAGTTTCTCAGCTCCAGAGACTCCTTTGGGTAGTGATAAAGCGGGATATCAAATCCAAACTCTTCTTCTTCTTGTGCTAAAACGCTTGGAGTGGTGGTTTTTTCCTACTCTCTCTGCCAGATTTTAGCTAATTGCTTTAAATGCGATTGCATTTTCTATCTGGGCTGCCATGCTTCCAAGCGAGCAAGCGAGCAAATAGTGTGCTACGAGTTTCTGTGCCGCATCTTTCTGGCCAAGCCAGAACCGTTGCATCCTGAACCGCAATATACAACCTCAGGAGCAAGAATCTGGCCGGCTTCTTCTTCAAATGCAAATCATGGGAGATGGTAGAAAACATTCATTTCGGTCCCTGGAGGATGGCACACTGTAGTCTGTGAATTCCCCTGTAAATAAGTCATGCCCGGCTCTGACGGACTGCGCACGCAGCCTCCCACCCCAGCGCCACTGTGCCATCTGGGTTGTTGCGCGGCGATGAAACCTGATTTATCCCTACGCTTATTAAGTTAAGATCTATTAGTCTCATTTACATCGGCCTCTGCCCAGGACAAAGACCTGCACACACACACACACACACACACACACACACACACACACACCCCATGAAAAAGCAGAGAGGAGATGGTTCGGAGGGGCTAGATGCAGTTGCCATGGCGATGCCATTGCCACTATCCTGGCACATGTCTCCGTCAGGGACATGTGAGGAGGGCCTGGTTGCATAACCCAGATGCTTCCTGCCTTGGCGATGGCACTTCTCCCGCGCAAGGTCACAAGGACGGCAGAGACACAGCTGACGCTGCCAGGACTGAGGTGGCGAGGAGGCCCAGGCCGTTGCTAGGGGGAGCGGTTGCTAGGGGAGGCCTAGGCCGCCAGCGACAAAGGGGGGTCATAGAATCATAGAATCATAGAGTTGGAAGAGACCCCAAGGGCCATCCAGTCCAACCCCCTGCCAAGCAGGAAACACCATCAAAGCATTCCTGACAGGTGGCTGTCAAGCCTCTGCTTAAAGACCTCCAAAGAAGGAGACTCCACCACACTCCTTGGCAGCAAATTCCACTGTCGAACAGCTCTTACTGTCAGGAAGTTCTTCCTAATGTTTAGGTGGAATCTTCTTTCTTGTAGTTTGAATCCATTGCTCCGTGTCCTCTTCTCTGGAGCAGCAGAAAACAACCTTTCTCCCTCCTCTATATGACATCCTTTTATATATTTGAACGTGGCTATCATATCACCCCTTAACCTTCTCTTCTCCAGGCTAAACATACCCAGCTCCCTAAGCCGTTCCTCATAAGGCATCGTTTCCAGGCCTTTGACCATTTTGGTTGCCCTCCTCTGGACACGTTCCAGCTTGTCAGTATCCTCCTTGAACTGTGGTGCCCAGAACTGGACACAGTATTCCAGGCGAGGTCTGACCAGAGCGGAATATGTGCTCATAAGGACCAGAGCGGTCCTTATGTGCTCCCCTCTGGTGCGCTGAGGGTCTGCGCTCGTTCGCTTGGTGTTTGGCAAAAATTTAGGCAGACAAAAGTACTTTGTCTTACACCGAGTGCTAGCTTGGTGTAAGGCTCTCAAATTATTTCTTCTTCTCCTACTTCTCCTTCTCCTTCTCCTTCTCCTTCTCCTTCTTCTCCTTCTCCTTCTCCTTCTCCTCCTTCTCCTTCTCCTCCTTCTCCTTCTCCTTCTCCTTCTCCTCCTTCTCCTCCTCCTCCTCCTCCTTCTCCTTCTCCTTCTCCTTCTCCTTCTCCTTCTCCTTCTCCTTCTCCTTCTTCTCCTTCTCCTTCTCCTTCTCCTTCTCCTCCTTCTCCTTCTCCTTCTTCTTTACTTTTGGAACAATTATATTAAGAACAGGAGAGAGCCAACACAACTATACAGACAAGAGAAGTTGCATGAAAAAATAACACCCATTGCCGCAGTTAGTCTGAATTGAAACAGAGGCAGAATTCCCATAGCCTTCACGTACTTTTCTTCTTCTGTTTTTTTACCATAGAACCATAGAATTGTGGAATTGTAGAGTTGGAAAGTCTTGCCATACATCCGGGATTTCCCAGGCGTATCCAGAATACTGCAGCCGGAAGCAGTGTCTGGGCGGAAATCTGGATGTATGGCAACCCATGTCAGCAGTGTCGTTCTTTGTGGTTTCCCTTAAAAACAGCTCAAAAACATTTTTATTTCTTTTGCTCCGGATTTTCACTTTCAGAAATATGACAACCCTAGAGTTGGAAGGGACCCCCAAGGGTCATCTAGTCCAACCCCCTGCAATGCAGGGATCTAAAGTAAAGCAGATGGCCATCCAACCTTTAAAACCTCCAGGGAAGGAGAGTCTGCCACCTTTCAAAGTCATCTGTTCCACTGTTGAACAGCCCTTACTGTCGGAAAGCTCTTGCTGATGCTTAATTGGAATCTCCTTTCTTGTAACTTGAAGCCATGGGTTCGAGTCCTGTTCTCCAGAGCAGCAGAAAACAAGCTTGTTCCCTCTTCCATGGGACAGCCCTGGAGATATTTGAAGCTGGCTCTCATATCTCCTCTCAGTCTCCTCTTATCCAGGCTAAACATCCAGGCTACTCC
Source organism: Darevskia nairensis (assembly GCA_034642065.1). Classification (NCBI taxonomy): domain Eukaryota; kingdom Metazoa; phylum Chordata; class Lepidosauria; order Squamata; family Lacertidae; genus Darevskia; species Darevskia nairensis. The sequence continues at coordinate 173,164 of JAWWNI010000983.1, forward strand.
TTCAACCATTACTCATCAGGCTTGGTTTCCAGACCCATGACCTTCCTCTACACTCCTTCCAGCTTCTCAACATCATCCTGAAATTGTGGTGCCCAGAACTGGACACAGCATTCCAGCTGTGGTCTGACCAGGGCAGATTAGAGTGGTGCTCTGACTTCTCTTGATCTGGACACTAGACTTCTGTCGCTGTCTAGGGTGGGCTCATGCACCCCCTAAGCCTGGAGGAAGAGAAATCCTGCCCTCCACTCCAGCACACTTCACAGGGACAGAGTCCTTATCAGTCTTCTTCCATTTTCCCCTCTGCCTTTTTTTAAAAAAGAAGTTGGCAGCATCCCCCTTTTTGCTTTTAAATAAATTGGTCTGGCTGAAGGCACATTCCATTAACAGCCCAGCCGAGGCTGTCATTTCTAGAGCCTTGTAAATATTGATGGGGTCAACCGGGGCAGGCGCTTCAGCTGTTGGCAGCCGGCTCATCGCTGGGCGGGTTATTCTGCAAAGGCAAGGCCTACAGGGCTAGGCAAGAGCTCTGACACCCAGGCCAGAGGCCAGGAGGCTCTGTGCAAATGTCTGAGGGTGCCATCGTTGCAGGGACCCTGGAGGGGCTGTGGTGGGCTTTGCCTCCCACAAGTGAAGGTTCACCATTCTCTGTCCCAGTCTACCTCTGCATGGCAAAGTTACCCAGCTGCAGTCCAGCAACCCCTGGAGCCCCACAACTTAGCCACCTGCAGCTGCAGAGACTGATAATCTGAGTCAGTCTCAGGCTAATAATAATAAATAATAATAATAATTTATTATTTATACCCCACCCACCTGGCTGGGTTTCCCCAGCCACTCTGGGCGGCTTCGGGTAGTGATAAAGCAGGATATCAAATACAAACTCTTCTCCTTCTCCTTCTCCTTCTTCTTCAGTGTACTGATTTTGCACTTATGGTCCTGTCCTTGCATTTCAAGCTGGTGGGTGGGGGATAGCAATATAATAATAATTGTTATTGTTATTTATACCCCGCCCACCTGGCTGGGTTTCCCCAGCCACTCTGGGCAGCTTCCAACAAAATATTCAAATACAATAGTCCTTCAGATATTAAAAACTTCCCTAAACAGGGCTGCCTTCAGATGTCTTCTAAAAGTCTGGTAGTTGTTTTTTCCTTTGACATCTGGTGGGAGGGCGTTTCACAGGGCAGGTGCCATTACCAAGAAGGCCCTCTCCCTGGTTCCCTCAGTGTCCAGGCTGAACGATGGAGGTGGAGACGCTCCTTCAGGTATACTGGATCGAAGACATTTAGGGCTTTAAAGGTCAGCACCCACACTTTGAATTGTGCTTGGAAACGTATTACCAATTCCTTCTTTGGCCATGTGGTGCCCAAGTTTTCAACTCCAGGCATGTGTGATGGTTGCCATAGATGAGGGGCTCCCTCGGCATAACGTAGTTTTTTATCTCGTAAGATTTTTTACACCGCCTGATTGTAACAACAACAACAACCTTAACACAATATACAAGAAAGATAAGACAAGAAAAGATAAAACTAAGAAAAATTGACAACAATAATTTAAGACAGCCTTAGATTAAAAACAGATTTAAAACTTCTAAATATCTGGGGAGGGGTCAAAGTGTGAGCTGGCAGTAAATCACAGGCTTGTCTTGAGTTTCAGGCCTAATGAGCAGAGCAGCTCATTCCCAGTCAGCCTTGCCCCATAGATCCGCTTCTGGAGCAATGGAACACCGTGATGGAAACCAGAGCACACGGAAATGGCGTTTACCTTCCCGCCACAGCGGTACCTATTTATCTACTCACACTGGTGTACCTTCCTGCTAGGTTGGCAGGAGCAGGGACAGAGCAACGGGAGCTCACCCGGTCGCGGGGATTCGAACCGCCAACCTTCTGATCGGCAAGCCCAAGAGCATGGGTAGGCAAACTAATCGCCTTCTCATCTTCGGATGCGGCCCAATCGCCTTCTCAATCCGGCCCGCGGATGGTCCGGGAATCAATGTGTTTTTACATGAGTAGAATGTGCCCTTTTATTTAAAATGCATCTCTGGGTTATTTGTGGGGCTTAGGAATTCGTTCATTTCCCCCCAAAAAATATAGTCCTGCCCACCACAAGGTCTGAGGGATGGTGGACCAGCCCCCTGCTGAAAAAGTTTGCTGACCCTGCCCAAGAGGCTCAGGGGTTTAGACCACAGCGCCACCCATGTCCTTTCACCTTTCACCAGCCACCAGTCACTGAAGCTACCGGTAACTTAAACAAGCATCTTTTAATCAAACCCATTAAGATGACCCTTTTTACAGAAACCTAGACATCGCTGTCTCTTCCCTTGGCACAACAGCACTGATGTTACCATTCGTTTTTGTTCTCTCTGCGCTCCATCGAGATTTCTGGTTTAAAGTCTCATCGCTCGCTGACATGCAGCACAGACAGGTTTGTTAAAATAATCCCCGTCACTTTCTGTTCTTTCCATCTTATATCCACCGGGATCAAAAAGCTGCTTCTGAACTACGAGGAATTTGCAGCCCTGGTTGATACCATGACAACTTCCTTATTATTCCAAAAGCCGTTCTTCCCACCGCCGCACGCATCAGCTACGGGAGCTGTAGCCAGCACCCTCGTTTGGTGCTCCTGCCTGCTTCTCGCTGTCAAGTGCACCTTTCTGAAGTCCGACCCAACTCCTCTCGGCAACATCTCAGGGAACAGGGTTTCGACAGATCGGTTTGCAATCTGGAGCAACCCAATTACGGCGCGGAGGAAATTCTGAGTAGCGTGTGTCTGTGAGAGATCACTGCGTGCACACAACCCCCACATGCACACAATAAGCCTGTGCAAAAGAGCAACTTTGCTTATTGCAGCGTTCTTCAACAGACGGCCAGCGATAGCCCCGCGTGGTCTCTGAGAGTGGCTTAACCCAGGGATAGCCCTGCTGCTGTTGCATCAGGTAACATGATGCGCTGGAAGTCTGGGTGAAACTCAGCTTGCAGAAGAGGAGTTTGCACCAGTCAATAATACACCTACCCTCCAACATTTCTCCAGTGAAAATAGGGACATCCTATTAAACAGAATTAGGGATGTGGGTGGCGCTGTGGGTTAAGCCACAGAGCCTAGGGCTTGCCGATCAGAAGGTCGGCGGTTCGAATCCCCGTGTCGGGGTGAGCTCCCGTTGCTCGGTCCCAGCTCCTGCCCACCTAGCAGTTCGAAAGCACGTCAAAGTGCAAGTAGATAAATAGGTACCGCTCCGGCGGGAAGGTAAACGGCGTTTCCGTGCGCTGCTCTGGTTCACCAGAAGCGGCTTAGTCATGCTGGCCACATGACCTGGAAGCTGTACACCGGCTCCCTCGGCCAGTAATGCGAGATGAGCACCACAACCCCAGAGTTGGTCATGACTGGACCTAATGGTCAGGGTTCCCTTTACCTTTACCTTGTACTTCTATCAACAGCACAGGTTGTATTTTTCTAGTTGCAATCCCCCATGGCATCTCTAGGTAGGGTTGGGAGAGACGCTGTGCTTGAAATCTTAGAGGGCCACTGGCAGCCAGTGAAGACAATATTGAGTCAGATGGACCAGGGGTGTAGCTAGCTGCTCTGGCACCCGGAGTTGCGGGGGTGGGGTGATCCAGTCATGGGGGCGGTGGGGCGATCCATGCACGGTGTCACAAGCCCTACGCTGCCGTTTCGAACAGCTCCAGACCCCCGAGCCACCGCGGCACTCCCAGGAGAGATGCGTGGCTCGGACACGCTGCAGGCCAGGCCCCGCAGTAAGTGCCACCCCCCGCAGTGTGCCATTTTGTCACCCCCCCCTCCAGGATGACACCCGGGGTGGCCCGCACCCCCCCCCATCCCACGCCCCTGAGATGGACCAATAGTCCAACTCAGGATAAGCCAGTTTTCTATGTTCCCAACGATCCCTTCCGTTCTCTTGATGTTTTTGGAAACTTTCTTTTCGCGGCACCATCTGACTTTCCCCGAACATGAAAGAGCAACTGTTTGGCCTCCTCCGCCTCCCTTCGCAGAAGGCGCTTCCCATTTATAGCAACATGTTCTGTTCCCCTTCAGACCAAATGTTTGTTCATTTCACAGGATCTCGGAGCTGAGATGATGTCAGTGAATGATTTCGGAGCAGAAGGGGGAGCTTCTCGCCCTGGCTGGCGACAAGCAGGGTGGGAGATATCGTCGGGGGGTGGGGAGTGCAGGGATGTGCAACTCAAATTATGTGCCTTGGCCTTTAAGGGGTTGCAGAGCAGAGGGAAAAGGTTTGAGTCCCCGCAAATGTCATATTGGGGAGCAGTCATGTTAACGATGAACCTTAAAGGCTCGTTGTTTGGATTTAATGATTAAGAGGAACAGTTATGCTGTGAGAGCCTGACAGCAAACACCTCTCTTTTCATCTCGATTTCTGGGTGTTAAATATGGAATCAGCCAATTCCCTGTCCGTGTGAATATTGCTTGTATTCATAAGTTTGCTCTGTCCCATTTCCACATTGATCAGCACATTTAAACTTTCCTTTTTTTAAAAAAAATAAAAAATCCACACAAACATTTGCAATTGCATATTTTAATGCAGGTTTTATTTTAATCTCAATGTATTCATTCCTAAATATAAGGATTTTTGGTATGTTTTCTGAGCTGAGTGTACAGTCATACCTTGGGTTACGAACGTAATCCGTGCGGGAGGCACGTTCACAACCCGCAGCATAAACGCTTTCCCTCATCATTTTATTTTTCACATGTTTTTCAAAGGTCTCTGATATCCAGCTGGAAACTGGGGTGTTGATGCATCTCTAAACAGGGGATTTCCTGTTTTTCCAGCTGCACAAGCCTATTTCTGGAAATCTTTAGGTTCCATGCTGCTTCCTAGTGTTATAGGTTTTTTGGGGGGGGTCAGTCTGGATGACCCCCTGGGTCCCTTCCATGCCTGTGACCCTGTATCCAGTGATGTTTGCAATCTAGAATCTTTGCTAAGGCAGCGGCTTTGGCTGGCAGGTTCAGTGCTGCTATTTGCCACATCCGATGATGATGATGATGATGATGATGATGATGATGATGATTTTATTTGTACCCCGCCCATCTCTGGGCAGCCTCCAGCAGATATTAAAATGCATTAAAATGTCACAGGTTAAAAAAGATGTTGCTCTGTCGCCATAGAGACAAATGGGAGTGCCTCTTCCAACCTCACCTGGACAATTGGCCAAGGATGGGGGACACCATTTTAAAATGTGCTATCGCTGGAAGAATCCAGCTTCCCTCTAGCACCAGGAGGCGGCTCAGGCCTTGCAGAATATGTATTCCTCAATTAAGCAATGCAAAACAGCAAACAAACAAAAACCTTTCTCCTTCCTGCTTCTCTCTCTCTTTAAACTGACAGCCTGGCATGGCTCCCTCGATCTGGGGGGAAAGGCCAGCGCTCTCCCCACGGAAAGCCTCGCCTGCGCTTGATCTTCTTCCACATGGGTTCCCCTCCTGTAATGGGCTCCCCCAGCTACAGCCCAGCCATCCTGGCTTCAAGATCCAGCTTCTTTAAATAAACATCCCGCGCCTTCAGACGCATCTCCAGGGGGGGAGCTTCCTCCAGGGCAGCTCAGGAGAGCAAGCTGAGAGCAGAAAGGCAGAAGAAGAAGAAAGGAGAAAGAGGTTTTGCAACAAAGCCCCTTTCCGAGAGCGAAGCCGAAGAAGAAGCAGCTCGTGCGCAGCAGTGCTCTGTTATTCATGAACCGCTGAGGCTTGCAAGGAACACAAACGAGCCGCAGGATTTGACAAAATGCAGCTCGCTCGCTTCCAGTTCGGAAGAGTCTGAAAACCAGGTCCGACAAAGCCTCTCTTGCTCAGCGGTTTGGGCAGGGCCGGCGCGTCCATTTAGGCGAACTAGGCAACTGCCTAGGGCGCCCAAATGGAGGGGGCGCTGGCCAGCCTGTCCCCCGCCGCCGCCCCAACCAGCGGCGGAGCAAGCAAACCGCGGCGGCGGGGGGCGCCCGGCCGGCCAGGGGTCGGGGCACCGCTCCGCAACGTGCGTCATACGCAATGACGTCACGTGGCCCGCCCCCTCGCCTAGGGCGCCAAAATTGCCAGCACCGGTCCTGGGTTTGGGCCAATGTTCGTCAAAACCCATAACCGGCTCTTCCTGCCCCCGGTGCCCACTGAAATCCCCGAGGGTCACCCGGGACCCCCTCTTAACATTGGCACCTGTGTGCCAGGAACGAGCCACTGGCTTCCCTTGTGTGTGTCTGAATATTCATACAGATCCGCCGCACGTGAGAATGTAACCTGCAATATCGCCTGGCCCCATGCAGTGGTGTCCAAACTTTTTTCAAAGAGGGCCAGATTTGATGAAGTGAAGGGCCGTGAGGGCTGACCAAAGGGCTAACTTTTTTTTGAGGATTGAGGTTGTTAAGCTTTTTTTAAGGATTTTACCCCAGGAAATAAACTGCCGCAGGGGCAGGATTAAACCGACCGGTGGGCTGGATTAGGCCCCTGAAACAGACTTTTGGACATGCCTCCAGGTATCACAGAATTGTAGGGCTGGGGGAGATCCCCAGGGGTCATCAAGTCCAACCCCCTGCAATGCAGGAATCACAACTAAAGCATCCGTATATGACCTCTCGACCACTTTGATCAGCCAAACTGGTGCTGTTACAAGTGTCACGTGATACCCGTTGTGCATTTGTGAGAAATTAATCTTTTCGTGTGGCAGCAATTACACTCTGGAACTCCCTGCCTCTTGATATCAGACAGGCGCCTTAACTGTACTGTTTTTCGGGCCTGCTAAAAACATCCTTACCTACCAGAGAAGAGGACACCAAGCAATGGATTCAAACTACAAGAAAGAAGATTCCACCTAAACATTAGAAAGAGCTTCCTGACAGTAAGCTGTTCGACAGTGGAATTTGCTGCCAAGGAGTGTGGTGGAGTCTCCTTCTTTGGAGGTCTTTAAGCAGAGGCTTGACAGCCACCTGTCAGGAATGCTTTGATGGTGTTTCCTGCTTGGCAGGGGGTTGGACTGGATGGCCCTTGGGGTCTCTTCCAACTCTAGGATTCTATGATTCTACCCAGATCTGTAGAAGTTGTATGTTTAAATCTGTTCTTTCGTTTATTGCTGGTTATATCTTTCGGATGTTTTAAAGAGCTTCTTTTACTGATAGTTTTATTGTTTTATTCTCTTTGTAAACTGCATTGAGCTGTTGTTTCTTAACCGTCAAGCTGTGTATCGTTCTTATGAAATAAACCTACACAAATGTAATACTGACAGCTCCAAGCAAGTAGCCACATTTGCCCCCAAACGGCTGATAATATGGCATTATATTGTCCGAGTCTTTTGATAATGCCTGCAGACCCTTTCCACAAACTACAATCAAACTGGCCAATCTTGAACGAACCACAGTTTCCCTGTTCCATCGAAACCAGAAAACGATGGTTCTCAGCTTTGGAACAAGGCTAAGAGCTTAAACCTTGGCTTAAAGGCTTGAAGTTGGTCTAAGATTCCGGCTTGTTCTGAAGCTGCTGACCACAGTTTCCCAGTTTGGGAAAACAGGTAAACTGTGGTATATTACACCTCCCCGTTTGATTGCTGTGTGCAGAGAGGAGCTTATTAGGCAGAGATACGAGAGTCCAAATGCATGATTCTCTGAAGGAGCTTTTATGTTTCTCTCCATGCTTCACTGGCCACTCAGCTCATTTATAACTTTGTCTTTCAAAACCCAGATATTTTTGTCCTCTTGTCTTATTGCTGCTAATTTCCATCTCTCTCTCTCTGACTGTGTGTTGCTCTGTTTCGCTACTCATAACCATTATGCATTAATTTAGCTTCGGGGAACCAACAGGCACAGATGCTGCTGTTCTACTACGCAAACCAGGTTCCCCCGCGGACAAACTCCCTGCCTGTATCAGATCTGCGTATGGGATAGACACCGACTGATCCCAGCCTCAGATCTCTCTGGCAGAGCTGAAGCGTAACAGGAAGGTAGGATCCCCACATTTCAGAAAACTGGGCCAAAGAAAACAGCTGCCCACAGACCAATTTAATCTCAGCAGCACGTTATAATAGTCTGCGGAGAGAGAAATTCACAAATTATTCATCCACACTGCGGATCTGAGGGTTTTGACCATAAGGTTTCCACGCCTTCATAATTCCTGGGGCTTTTCTATATTTTGGGATGCCTGTTTTGTAATAAGGGACCCTGAGCATCATCCAACCCCCTGCAATGCAGGAATATGCAGCTGCCCCCTATGGGGATTGAACCTGCAACCTTGGCATTATCGGCACCATACGCTAACCAACTGAGCTATCCAGCTGATCATGAGGAAGGCCGGGTTTAGCTGTGGGACTGTGCTTTGTGAACAGACAGACCACAAAGAGAGTGTTCTCCTTGGCTGCAAGGCGCCACGTGATACCCATCCCATGTTTGTAAGCATTCGATTGTCTAGTGTGGCAGCACCTACACTCCGGAACTCCCTGCCTATTGATATCAAGCACGGCCCTTCACTGTATCCCTTTTGCCTGCCTAATCTATGGCCTTTTAAAGCTGGGGGGTGGGTGGGACTGTTATGGTTATTTAATTTTTATTTTTGAAATAGTTTTTATTAAATATTTCCTTGGATTACAAAAGAATGTGAAATGTCTCTCTTTTTCTCTCTAGTTATTATTATGTTTTTGCTATTATGCTCCGTAAGATGTGTTCTTAATGTTGCATACCTCCCTGGGATCTTTTGATAAAGAGCGGGATAGAAATTGAATAAGTAATAAACAATAGTCATAAAAGCATTATTGATTAGGTTAGCCTTACCCAGGTGCTTAGAAAGCCGGTGCACATTTTAATTTAACCCATTTTAATATTAAGGACCAGGTGTGCAGCCTGGGAGTCATTTTGGACTCACAGCTGTCCATGGAGGCGCAGGTTAATTCTGTGGTGCTGACCTTGAAAGCCCTAAACGGCCCTGTATACCCGAAGGAGCATCTCCACCCCCATCATTCAGCCCGGACACTGAGGTCCAGTGCTGAGGGCCTTCTGACGGTTCCCTCACTGCGAGAAGCAAAGCTACAGGGAACCAGGCAGAGGGCCTTCTCGGTGGTGGCGCCCGCCCTGTTGAACGCCCTCCCAGCAGAGGTCAAAGAGATAAACAACTGACATTCAGAAAATACCTGAAGGCAGCCCTGTTTAGGGAAGTTTTTAACCTGTGATATTTTAATGTATTTTGATATCTGTTGGAGGCCGCCCAGAGTGGCTGGGGGGACCCAGCCAGATGGGCGGGGTACAAATAATAAATTATTATTATTATTATTATTATTATTTTTATTATTATTATTATTACTTTTTGTGTATTTTTAAAAGCCTGGTAAGTTTTTCTCGATTCCATTGTTTTATACTTTGGGGTTTGGTTTGAGGTTTTGCGATCAAGTGGTGTAGAAATCATAGGGATTAAATAAATACATAAAGTGTGCATGCACACGAAAGCTCATGCCAAAAAGCAAACTTAGTTGGTCTCTAAGGTGCTACTGGAAGGAATCTTTTTATTTCTTATTTCATTTTCCCTTGGGGAGAGAGAGGTCCCTGCCTCCGAAGCCATGCTTTCATGCCGTGGAAGCACACTCAGCCTGCAGCTTTTTCTCCTGCCCTGACAGCTGACTGACCAACCAAGAAATCGACTGGGACAAGCCTGGCTCCAAACCCTCCATTCAAATTCCTTGATAAATCTGTAAGATTACGGTGTCAGGGAACTTTCTTGGCATTATGTCGTTATGTCAAAAAGAAAGCCGGTGACAAGCTGGTAGGAGTGGAGGCGGCGGAGATTTTTGGGGGAAGAGAGGGAGGGCACCCAACGATATCTCATCCTCAGGAACCCCATCTCAGCGGAATTTCTAGCAAAAGCTGTCAGGTCTGAGCCACAGGTCTCTCTCCATGGCCGTCCTTTTCTCTGCCATTGCTAATCGGGGAAGGCGATTGTGGAAGCCTCCTTTCTGCAGCGTTCAGGACTCAGCCCCCCATGACAAACTCCCAGCCCTGTTAAACTGCATTACGGAGGATTTGCATAATCTCAAGTGAGGGAGGGAAGAGGCCTGGAGGAAAGGAGGCCTTGACAATATAAAGAAGAAGGGAGGGGGGGAAACCCCCAAATGCATTAAAAGGAGCTTAGCTGAGAAGGAGGGAGACGCAATCTGATAAAAGGAATAAACCCGTTAAGAGAATGTGTGCCTCAATGCACCAGTCTATTAAAACCCCAACTTAGGAAAAATCCTCTTAAGTCATCATCTGATCGCGTGTTCAAATTCCTAATTGAATAGCACATTCATTGAGAAATGTACACAGCAGTGTGGGTGTGAACGCACACAAACACACACACACACACAAAGATTTAGGTGGAAGAGATCAGGTGTAGCGGCTTGGGGGATATATGAGGGTCTTTAGGATCCTGGCTTTGCCGGCCTGGACCATCACAGGGGAAACAAAAAGAGTTCAGAACTTCTCAGTCTATAATACCAACAAAGGAAGAATGGTTGTTAAAGCTAGAATTGGCTAAACTTACAGACTCAATAAGAAATCATTCAAAGGAGGGAATAAGGAGAGAATGGGATGTTTTCATAAAATATATGAAAAATGGAGGTTCCCAGGCCATCACATCCCAGGCCACTGGCAACCAGAATGTTTCTCCACAGACTTACCAACTGAATACAGATATTTAGGAAAAGGAATCATCAAGTAACGTTCATGGGTAGCTGGAAGTCATGTTAGGAATCAAGCCAGAAGTTGCAAAAAGACGGCTTGCACTCTCTACGAAGAATTGTATTTGAAAATGCTTCGTTTTGGGGCTTTTTTCATTCCTTTTTCTTTTTCATTGCTGATATGCTTTTTCTTTCTTTTTCTTTCATTCCCTTCTTTTTTAATATTCTGATTATTTGATGTGTGTATGTATGTATATGTAAAATCGAAACAAAACAAAACTTCTCGGTTATCTGCAGGACCAAAAAATGGTTACCTTTAAATATATATTTTTGGTCTTTCATCTTAGTTTAAAAGTTCTCTTCCGCCTGTACTGTTTGCAAAAGTTGCCTCTCTCTTCCCCTTCCGTATGACTGTGTGTATACATAATGTGTAAGGCATTAAAAAAACCACCCCACTTCTAGACTTAGAATCATAGAATTGTAGCATTGGAAGGGACCCCAAAGAATCATCTGTTCCAACCCCCTGCCATGCAGGAATCACAGCGAAGGAATCCATGGCAGGTGGCCGTCCAATCTCTGCTTTAAAACTTCCCGTGGAGGAGAGGTTGACACCTTGCAAGGAAGTCTGTTCCACTGACAAAAAGCTCTTGAGAGCCAGTGTGGTGTAGTGGTTAAGAGCGGTGGCCTCATAATCTGGTGAACTGGGTTCGCGTCTCCGCTCCTCCACATGCAGCTGCTGGGTGACCTTGGGCTAGTCCCACTTCTCTGAAGTCTCTCAGCCTCACTCACCTCACAGAGGGTTTGTTGTGGGGGAGGAAGGGAAAGGAGAATGTGAGCCGCTTGGAGACTCCTTCGGGTAGTGATAAAGCAGGATATCAAATCCAGACTCTTCTTCTCTTCTTCTCTTACCGACAGAAACTTCCCCCCAATGTTTATTTGGAATCTCCTTTCTTTTCATTTGATTCCACTGAAATTTCGCTGGATTTAATGGGTTCAGGGCCAACCCGCTGGAGTTTGCTCCATCTTCTGTGTGACAGCCCTTCAGATCTTCGATGATGGTTCCCATCTCAACTCTCAGTCTCCTCTTCTCCAGGCTAAGCACACCTGTACAATTTTTCTCTGGATTCTGGAAGGATGCGATGAATCGCTAATAAAACCATATATTTGTTAAACCATCCACTTCCAAACAACTGAAGGAGATATAGAGAGAGAAGGAGACAAGCCTGGGGATAAAGTCCAGTGGATAGCATTGCTACAGGGATTATTTCTACATTTGCATCTATACACGTGAATTAGGACCTGCTGATTTTGTGCAAGTCAGTGTCCTCTCCTGATCTCTCTCTCTCTCTCTTGCACAGCAGCAACCCTGTGCTACCCCCCAAAAAATATGCAGAATCTATTTGATTTGCAACAATTTGACAGTAAGTGCAACTAAACCTACTGGAGCTAAAACATTCTGTTGAATAATACAGATGTTAGCATGTTGGATTAGGGCCAGGAAGACCAAAATGAAAAATATACTCAGCTCTGAAGTTTGCCGAGTGACCTTGGGATAGCCAGCCTCTCCCAGGCTAATCTACCTGCCTCGCAGGGGTGTTGTGAGGGAAGAAAGGTGCGGGGGAAATAACAGTATGTTCTGCTGCCGCCGCTGCCTGGCTTTCCCTGCCGTAACAGCACCGCGCTCGCCTTGTGCCATAAATGCAAACGAAACGGCTGTCTGCAAAAAGTACCCACCCTCTATTTAGCAAAAAAAAAACCCTGAAACAAAGCACGGACTCGTCCGCTGAATAGCAGGAGATCTGAATCAGACAGGTGCTCAAGCTTAAAAGCACAGGTGCCAACCTACAAAGGGGCAGGTGTTCCCAGGGAGAAGACGCTGCGCTGACTACGGCTGATAAGAGCGGCTGGGGAACAGAGCATCAGTCTTCTAATCTCCAGCAGCAATAAGGGCTGCCATGGTGATACATTATACCTTGAAAGCTGGGCCCCATTTGCCAGCAGATTGCGAGAGGCGAGGACTTGACGGGTGTGGGCACAGGTGCCCCCTCCGATCCAAACAACTGAGCGCACGCCCTTGGCCACAGCTGGGGGGAGGCAGCGGGCCATCTTGTCACCCTCCCCGAGTCGTACCCGGGGCAACCCACCCCCTCCGCCCCCCTTCGTCCGCCCCTGCCCCTCCGATCCAAACAACCACTTCTGTGCCCTCAGTTCTCTGTACTGACAACATATTTCACTTGACACATTTCCCTGCTGCTCTGTCGTCTCACAGGAGTGTGTTTATTTAACGCAGGGCTCAGCAAACTTTTTCAGCAGGGGGCCGGTCCACCGTCCCTCAGACCTTGTGGGGGGCCGGACTATATTTTGGGGGGGGGAAATAAATGAACGAATTCCTATGCCCCACAAATAACCCAGAGATGCATTTTAAATAAAAGGACACATTCTACTCATGTAAAAACACGCTGATTCCCGGACCGTCCATGGGCCGGATTTAGGAGGTGATTGGGCCGCATCCGGCCTCCGGGCCTTAGGTTGCCTACCCATGATTTAACGCTTAAAGGTTTCTACGGTAAATGGTTTTCATGTAAGTTCCAAGTAGGACCCGCTCTGAATCTAAGGGCGACGTGGCCTCCAGCCAGGTGAGGTGGTGAAAGGCCCCACACATTTGCCTCTACGGCAACGGAGCCACCTCTTTGGATATAGAAACAGAGGATCATAGAATATGCGCAGCTTGCAGACTTAACATGTAGAATAAGAGAACAAGAAGAGCATACGTTTAGAGCAGATTGGAAAACGCTTATTGAATATATGGGAAATAACTGTGTACAGCCGAAAATGCATTCAGATAAATTCAACAGTGTAAATAAGTTATGATGGATGTAATAATGGAATACTGAATGGTATAGTTCCTGTAAAATGTGCAGGGATTTATGATATGCAAAATGAACCATGGAAAGAGAAGAAGGGAAGTCATTGATATCTTAAGGATAGGGGGGACGGGACGACTGAAAAGGTGACCGTTGTTGTGTATTGATTCAAAGTGTTATCATATCTGTATTACTATTGTCTGTAATCACATTAGGGTAAAGTAACTGCCTTCCTGTCCCAGAAGGAACAGTTACTATTGGTGCATTCAAGTTGCTGCATTGGGATCCTCTGTCTTATTGGTTCCCACCAAAAAGCAGTTGTGTGATTGCTTGAGATTGTTCCCTCCAAAATGTATCTTTTCCTAGTCAGTCCTCTGTCCCTATAAATGTAGCTTCCCTACCCTCAGTTCCCCCAGTCTTGTTTGCCTGAATAAAGAGTTGTTACATGAAGACGCTGCCTCCTGCCTATGTTAGATAGCTGAAATCACTTGCTGAAATCATTAACTCACGCTACAACAACCGTCAGCTGTTTGTCCTGCTTCTTCTGCTGCCCAAGGTGACTTGCTGCACCTGCTGACTCAAGGTGACTTCAAGGCCTCCTTTGCCCACTACCTTCCTGCAGGTTCTTTATAATTAAATCAGACTTTGACCAAACAGCCCTGCAAGGGGAAAGTTATTATTTATCATCCTTGCTATAATTAATGACTCACCCTAAGGTTCCAGAGGGACCAGGTGGCGCTGTGGGTTAAACCACAGGCTTGCTGATCAGAAGGTCGGCGGTTCGAATCCCTACGACGGGGTGAGCTCCCGTTGCTCGGTCCCAGCTCCTGCCCACCTAGCAGTTCGAAAGCACGTTAAAGTGCAAGTAGATAAATAGGTACCGCTCCAGCGGGAAGGTAAACGGCGTTTCCGTGCGCTGCTCTGGTTCGCCAGAAGCGGCTTTGTCATGCTGGCCACATGACCCGGAAGCTGTACGCCGGCTCCCTCGGCCTATAGAGCGAGATGAGCATGCAACCTCAGAGTCGGACACAACTGGACCTGATGGTCAGGGGTCCCTTTACCTTTAAGGTTCCAGAGCAGGTGACAACATTATCCCCCGCAACTGTCCTGGAAAAACCGGGGCATCCCATTTTTTCTCATGAGAACAGTGGTTATTTGGGATGCTGTGATTTCGTGCTGTGATTTCCACCCCCAAAAAGTTTTAAGGGGGCTGAGATCTCACATGGTGCCCCGAAATGTGTGCTTTTGGGTGCCCCCCAAAAGCACTTTTTTTGGGAGAAATCATGCAAGATCTCACAGCATCCCAAACGGCTGCTGTTCTCTCACGTGGAAGGGCTAAGGAAATACTAGCCCCGCACGATGGCGCCCTGTCACATGACGAGGTCACATGCCACCCCATCACGGCTAGTAAGGAAATTAATTAACACAAGTGGGACAAAAACCAATCAGGCAGCCGTCCTCAGAAGCAGGGAGGCAACGGATGAACTTGACGATTCATCAAAGGGTTGAGAAAATGCTAATATTATTCACGAAGTCAAAAAGGCCCAGTGTGGTTCCGCTGTGTTTGAGAGCCTTTGTAATTATTTTGCCATTTAAAACAGAGAAACTGTTTTTCCTCTCCCCGCTCACTTCCTTTTTTATCCCCAATCTCTGTCATGTACAAATGTTGCATGCAGAGAGCTCAGCAAAGAGCTACATGCAGCCACTTGGGGATTAGGTTCAGGGGAAGGCTGGCTGGCTGGATGGTACAGAAGAACACTGCTCCAATTTGGATGTGTTCCCTCCTCTTCCCTCCCCTTTTAGTGCACAGGTGAGGTCACTCGCAGGAGTGTCAATGGCCATTCCCCAAATTGGTGAGGCTCATTTGACAACAGTGAGAAACAGGGACTCTACTGTCATCGGCCAGGTCCTGCAGAATTCTCTGCCACTGGAGAGTCAGCAGACGCCTTCTGCTTCGACTTTTGAATGCCTGCTGAAAACTTTTCTATTCTGCCAGGCCTATGCAATTGAATACCTTCTTCTTCTTCTTCTTCTTCTTCTTCTTCTTCTTCTTCTTCTTCTTCTTCTTCTTCTTCTTCCTCTTCCTCTTCCTCTTCCTCTTCCTCTTCCTCTTCTTTGGTGATCCCTCTTAGCCAAGTAAGATTGTCTTCCATAAACGCGGTCTTCACACTGAGTCCGTAAGTGACTGTGGAGGCCAATTCTGGACCCACACGTCCTTCCACAGTGGGGACATTGGTTTCTAGGTGGGTGTTGATAATGGTGTGTATTTGCGAAGCGTGACATTCTCTTAGCATGTTTCTCCCTTGCGTCCTGAGTTCGAGTGTCTTCAGGGCCCACGACACCTTTGGTAGAGGCTGTTCTCCAACTGGAGCGCTCGCAGGCCAGTGTTTTCCAGCTGTCAGTGTTTATACTACATTTTTTAAGATTTGCCTTGAGAGAGTCTTTAAACCTCCTTTGTTGACCACCAGCATTACGCTTTCCATTTTTAAGTTCGGAATAGAGTAGTTTCTCTGTCTCTTTTCAACTTTTTAAATATGGTTTGTTTGTTTTTTACGGCTTTCTGTTTTTATTGCTGTAAACCACTTTGATGTATTTTTTTTGTGCTGCAGTGGTATACAAATATTTATATAAATTAAGGGAGACTCTACAATTCTAGGATTCTAGGATTCTGGATTAGATAGCCCATCGGCCTGAATAATCTTAACCCCAAATACTAAGCCTGAGTAGCACCCACTTTTCCAAATCACTGGAGATTCCTGTTCACAACCTAATAAAAATTTATTTTAATCATTTGAGTGATTTCTGTAGGATCCAAAATCCCTAGATGGGCTATGACTTCTGGGCACAAATGACATCCCCAGTTGGTATGCAAAACAGGTGCTGTACACTTGTCCACTGGCATTAATTCAGAATTTGACCTATTAATCACACGCCCTGAAACTCTAACAAATCCATTCATTAATCTGATTAATTCCAGTGTGCCCATTTCAAGTCCGCTCATAAACAGTAGCAAGCTATCTGCATACAAAGATAGTTGAAATCCCACCTTCTCAAAAGTGTAAATCTCCCTGCTCTGTCCAATCCTGCAAGCTGGTGGTTCCAAACCGAGGCCTAATAAGCGATGGGGGGAGGGGGCAGCCCTGCCTTGTCCCTCTCTCTAAACTGAATCGGAGGATAATGGAGCGTAGGGGTCCTGTTTCTGGCCCCATCCCATGAATGGCAAGTGCAGGGGGGGGGGGATATGTGCAATATTAGCAAAACAGATGCAAATCTGCTCAATTTGCCTAATGCATACAGGTGGCAGGGAAGTCACATTTTCATGTGCAGAATTTACATTAAAAACCCCAAAAAGAGCAGATTACGCACTCCACCGCCCTGTAGTCTCCATCACTGCCTGTGTGCCATCCTCCTGAGCTTATCCCTTGGCTGTAAATGTCACATCTCACCCGAAAGCGATCAGCAAACGAGCAAAGCCCTCTCCCAAACAACTTGCGTGCCGCTGCCGAACAAACGCAAAGAGCTAAAAATAGCCGCGTTTTCCCTTCCAAACATCCCTTCTCTGAAGACAACATGTTTGTGACGATTCGGGTGAGGTCGGGCCCCATCTTTCCTTCCTTCTCGGCCACACAGCACTGCAGGGGGACACTTATCTACCGCCACCAGGCCCCCCCAAGACTTGCACGTTGCACTTTAAAAGCAAATCCAACCCTTTCCATGTTTGCAGCAGGGGCCTTGTCTTGCATTTCCAACAGTGCACAGCAGGCGCAAGGCAGCAGCTGCAGCCACATTGGCTGATGCTCTGAGTTCTGAGCCAAAATTGATCCAAAGACATTTCGCTTCTCGTTCTTCCTCCTCCTGCCCCCAACCTAGAACAGGAAGACGACTTAGCAGACTATCAACACACACATAACAAGCCAAGTCCTTTTGCCCACCCAAGTCTGCCCTCCAAGTTGATGGGCATTGCCATTCAAATGGTGCGTGTGTGCCGCATCTTGTGATTGATTATGTGGGTCGGGGCTTACCTGCCCCCCAATATTTTATTCAAGTTGGCACCCCTATATCTGTCTGTCTGTCTGTCTGTCTATCTATCTATCTATCTAATCTATCTATTCCCGTATATATTCTCAGCCATATTATTCAATTTCTCCCCCACAATTTTCACTAAATTCTTTCAAAATATAACACCATCTTAAGTGATTAAAAGGGACCCAGGTGGCGCTGTGGGTTAAACCACTGAGCCTAGGGCTTGCTGATCACAAGGTTGGCGGTTCGAATCCCTGCGACGGGGTGAGCTCCCGTTGCTCAGTCCCTGCTCCTGCCCACCTAGCAGTTCGAAAGCACGTCAAAGTGCAAGTAGATAAATAGGTACCGCTCTGGCGGGAAGGTAAACAGCGTTTCCGTGCGCTGCTCTGGTTCGCCAGAATCGGCTTTGTCATGCTGGCCACATGACCCAGAAGCTGTATGCCGGCTCCCTCGGCCAATAAAGCGAGATGAGCGCCGCAACCCCAGAGTCGGACACGACTGGACCTCATGGTCAGGGGTCCCTTTACCTTTAAGTGATTAAATGCCCCACCCCAACCTGGAAGCTGGTACTTAGGCAATACATACAAAATAACGATCAAATAGGCATTCCTGAAACCTCATGGGGTGAAACCCACGACTGGAATGTAGGAATTGAGGGGTATATAACCTGCTCAATAGGAACAGACCCAGCAGGAGTTTTATGTAATATGTCGCAGCATTACAGGATTATAGCATTATTTTAATCATAAGAATGGTTTCTTTGAACTGGCCAGCCCAGGCTATTGCTTTCACAAAGGAACTGGCTTAGATGGTTAAGCAGCCTCTTCTGTTAGATTTGAAGCAGGCCTTGGAAGGGACCCACAGTATCATCTAGACGGACCCCCCCCAAAAAAACCCTCATAAAAATATGCCTTCCTGCTTCCTTGGAACTGCAGCCAACAGGGTGGCAGTATGTCAAAGTCCCAAGAGGGACTGGTGGGGGTGGCTGACCTCACAATATAGCATCTTTTGCACTGAGCCATTGTGAAGGATAGCCCCGTGCCCAGTCACACAAGGACTTAAACCAGGGGTCAGCAAACTTTCAGCCGTGGGCCGGTCCACCATCCCTCAGACCATGTGGTGGGCCGAACTATATTTTTTTTGGGGGGGGGGGATGAACGAATTCCTTTGCCCCACAAATAACCCAGAGATGCATTTTAAATAAAAGGACACATTCCACTCATGTAAAAACACACTGATTCCCGGACTGTCCGTGGGCCAGATTGAGAAGGCGATTGGGCCGCATTCAGCCCATGGGCCTTAGGTTGCCTACCCCTGACTTAAACTATGGTTACCAGATTTTTTTCAATGAATCTGGGGACACTTTTTTTGGGGGGGGAAAGCTGAATAGCAACAGGGAGTCAGTAGTGGGGATGTTGAGGCAAAAGGCCCTGGGCCCAAGCACACATGCATATTGTATAAAGAAGAAGAAGAGTTTGGATTTGATATCCCGCTTTATCACTACCCGAAGGAGTCTCAAAGCAGCTCACATTCTCCTTTCCCTTCCTCCCCCACAACAAACCCTCTGTGAGGTGAGTGGGGCTGAGAGACTTCAGAGAAGTGTGACTAGCCCAAGGTCACCCAGCAGCTGCATGCGGAGGAGCGGAGACGCGAATCTGGTTCACCAGATTACGAGTCCACCGCTCTTAACCACTACACCACACTGGCTCTCCCTTCTTTCACACCCTGTGAAACATAAATGCACAGAGTTTTTAAAAAACTGGGCAACAGCTGCCCACCCGCTATTCCCGAGCCTCCCCCGATCAGTCAAAACAAAGGGGGGAGGGGGCAGGAGATCTGTACCGCTGGACGTCCCCGGTTCCCCTTTGGCAGTGGCAGCGGCAGTCAGCAGCCCCTGAGCCAGTCTGGTAGCGCAGTTGGCTCTGGCTGGCTTCAGGAGCTGCTCGCTGCCGTGGTGCCCACCATTTTTCCTTGCTGGAAGTCCCCATATGATATGTTGCACACAAGACACATCATATAATAATAATAATAATAATAATAATAATAATAATAATAATAATATATTTATACCCCACCCATCTGGCTGGGCTTCCCCAGCCACTCTGGGCGGCTTCCAACAAAAGATTAAAAATACATTAAAACATCAGTCATTAAAAACTTCCCTAAACAGGGCTGCCTTCAGATGTCTTCTAAAAGTCTGGTAGTTGTTTTTCTCTTTGACATCTGGTGGGAGGGCGTTCTACAGGGCGGGTGCCACTACCGAGAAGGCCCTCTGCCTGGTTCCCTGTAGCTTTGCTTCTCACAGGGAGGGAACCATCAGAAGGCCCTTGGAGCTGGACCTCTGTGTCTGGGCAGAGCGATGGGGGTGGAGACGCTCCTTCAGGTATGCTGGACCGAGGCCATATGGGGACTTCCGGTGAGGAAAAATGGCGGGCGCCACAGCAGTGAGCAGCTCCTGAAGCCAGCCAGAGCCAACTGCGCTACGGCCTGCTGAGGCTGCCGCTGCCATGTTTCCTGGGGACAGATTTGCAAATCTGGGGGCATTCCGGGGACAGAATATGTCCGGGGACAGATTTGCACATCCGGGGACTGTCCCCGGGAACTGGGGACGTCTGGTAACCCACTATTTGTAAAACCGCTTTGTGAATTAGTGGGGTAGGTGGATGTTGCTGGCCACTAGGAGGTGGGCTACCCTAAGGCCACTGGATGCTTATTCTTGTAGACTTTGGTAGATGCACAATGTATGCCTCTTATTTTAATTCAGAAGAAAAACAATACCATGCTTGATCTCGCTGCCAATAAATGAAAGACCACAGACAGTCAAATACAAATTGCATCCAAATCCAATTTATTTGCTAGCTTTTGCCGTCATGCATCCACAAACGGCAGATCCAAACACATGTCGCCCGGTTCAAAATAAGATCAGAAATGACTTCATGCATATAAAATAAGATTACAAATTTGACTTTTCACTTGTGTGCAGCGTGTATTCTCTCCAAAAATGAAAGAGAAAAGAATTCATTTAAGAGCACAAACGACGCCACTTGTTACTTTGGGAGCCAAACGGCATGAACTAGCTGAACAAAATACGCTCCTGGCTATGCAAACCACATATTTGCAAGTCATTTCAGGATTACTTGAAGTCATTAGTAAATTTAAAACCTGTCAGCTGGGTCAGGAACAGAGTTTGTTGTCCTGCAGTCGAGGCAGAAAAAGCAAGTTTCCCTAGCGGTGTCTAGGAGCAACAGGAATACAGGTAGTTTGATAATCTGGGCTATATTGTTAAGATGAGAGATTTACTCACTGAGTGCTACATTTGGCCAGTGCCTTTTCTGTTTGGTCCCTTTTCTGTGGGGTTTCAATGGACCCCTTTGAATAAAGCTCCCCATCTCTTTCCAGTCAGTGAGAGATTTCACTTTCTTGGGTTCCATGATCACTGCAGATGGTGACAGCAGTCACGAAATTAAAAGACGCCTGCTTCTTGGGAGAAAAGCAATGACAAGCCTAGACAGCATCTTAAAAAGCAAAGACATCACCTTGCCAACAAAGGTCAGTATGGTCTTCCCAGTAGTAATGTACGGAAGTGAGAGCTGGACCATAAAGAAGGCTGATCGCTGAAGAATTGATGCTTTTGAATTCTGGTGCTGGAGGAGACTCTTGAGAGTCCCATGGACTGCAAGAAGATCAAACCTATCCATCCTTAAAGAAATCAGCGTGCTCACGAGAAGGACAGATCCTGAAGTTGAGGCTCCAGTACTTTGGCCACCTCATGAGAAGAGAAGACTCCCTAGAAAAGACCCTGATGTTGGGAAAGATGGAGGGCACAAGGAGAAGGGGACGACAGAGGATGAGATGGTTGGACAGTGTTCTTGAAGCTACTAACATGAGTTTGGCCAAACTGCGAGAGGCAGTGAAGGATAGGCATGCCTGGCGTGCTCTGGTCCAGGGGGTTACGAAGAGTCGGACACGACTGAACAACAACAAAATCTTTTTCCAGATCCTCTGAGGAGTCTGTAGTCCAGTGATCTGAGTCCAGCGGCAGGATTGCCTCCTTGGGGTTCAGAGGGATAAATATAATCAGTTAATTAATAAGGCTTCAGTGCCAGTGGATCCAAATCGGAAGGGCATGGAGAGTGGGTCTTTCTCCTCAATTTTGGGGACCCTGCTGTAGGAGGACTCCTGGAGTTTCCACACACACACATATTAATATATTATTAACTTTTCTAATCTACAAAAATGACCTTTTTTTTTTTAAAGGTACTTTTAAACATTTTTTTTCAATTCATTATATATCATTTCCCCTTTTACAAGGCAACCACATATGATAAAACATACCCTCAACCTCATTACATCTCCAGCACTTATCTGATTTGGACTTAAACATTTTTGCAAGTCTGCTCAGAGTTAAATACCATCTATAAATCAATTTCATGTAATTCTCCTTCAAAGAATAACAGGCAGTGAACTTCAAATCGCTCTTCCAAAGTCCGCCCCCCCCCCGAGATTCAAATCTATATTACTGGTATGTCCTATATCAGGGGTGGCCAACTCCCAAGAGACTGCGATCTACTCACAGAGTTAAAAACTGGCAGTGATCTACCCCCTTTTGGGGGGGTTCAGGTCAAAGTTGAGTTTTTTCAGGGAGGAGATAAAATGTTGAGCTTTTTTTAGGGGAGCTACAGTTGTTCAGCTTCTTTGGAGGGAGCCAATGATCTACCACAGACATCCAGTTATCTACTGGTAGATCACGATCTACCTGTTGGACATGCCTGTCCTATATGAATTGCGACTCCTGGAGGTTCCTGACCATGACGATGAGCAGGGAGACAGCAGAGAAGACATTTCAGGACCTCGGAGAGCTCCAAGCAAGACAACTTGCTCCACCCAGCAAAGCTCCCCCTTTTACCCCAACAGCTCCATCGCCTGCCAGCCAGCACCTGCCTACGGTAGTACATCAGGTCCCTTGAGTGTGGGCCAGTCCCTCAGGAGGCTCTGGCTCAAGAAGACAGGACAGGACACAAACAGGGCTGTAAGGGAGGCTACTCATACTGCCTCCCACAATCAGAGGCAGTAAACGCTTCTGAAACCCAGTTGCTGGAAACTGCAAGAGAGGAGAGTCGCTCTTGTGTTCAAATCCTGCTTGCTAGTTTCCCACAATAGGCAAGAACCACTTTGAGAACAGGATCCTGGCCTAGGTGGGCCATTGGCCTGATCCAGCAGGCACTTCTTGTATACTTTTGTTCTTACTGGAACCATTCTCCTTCAGAGACGTTGCTTTAAAAAAGGCACATAAAAATAAGCAACGACCAAGAGTGCCATTATTTTGCAATTAGTCTACATTCATTCAGGAAGCAATCGCTCCCGTTATGCACATTGGCAAAGCAGGCTGCGAAAAAAGTTGGAACATCTACAATTCTATGATTCTTTGTTGAGATTCCTGCATTGCAGGGGGTTGGACTAGATGACCCTTAGGGCCCCACTCTCTTTGGGGGTCCCCAAAAATTTAAAGGAAACAATTTCTTTGATAAAATACATATTTTGCTACGTGCAAATGGCTTTAGATACCTATTGGGTCCATAAATTAACATATAGCATATATTCAACACAAAAAACAGTGACCATTTGTTGTTGACAAAGGACAGCTGGATTAAAGGGCCCCATTACCTTCAGGATCTTAGGGCCTCATCAAACCTAAATCTAGGCCCTGCTCTGAAAGCAGGCTTTGTCTTGTGGTTACAGTTGCATTTGCAGAGAAAAGAAGTCTGAGCTGGGCCTCAGACCTTCCACCTTGTGGCTTCCATCCTGTGTAAGGATGAGCCATGTGCTGCTGGCTAAGAGCCAACAGAGAGCCAGAGAGTCAAAGAGGAAGATGGCTGTGTGACTGGTCCTTTTTAAGGGTCTGCTAGGGTCACACCCATCTACCTGGTCACACACAGGGGAAGGATGCGCCAGAGCAGGTATGACAGGAAGTCCTCCCGGTCTGCAGCAACATTCCCCTGTGTGTGTCCACTCTAGGAAACAGGAAATGTTGTATTAGACTGGTTCAGTGACGATGCATCCCACAAGATCAGCTTCAGAGGGTCTCCTTGTGGGACCACCTTTAGGATCAGCAGCTGACACAGGGCCTTTTCTGTGGTAGCCCCAGATTGGCAAGACTCGCTCCCCTATGGCTCCATTGGTCCTGCCCTGAAACAGACCTTGAAACTCCATTTATTTTGAGTTGTTTTTAATGCAGATGCTGGGCTCCATTTGTGATTTAAAAAAAAAGGCATGCCACTAACCGTTTTTCTTTATTTTCTAATACTTCTGTGTAAGCGGGTGGCTGTCCAACGTAGCTGCTGCTCTAAATGACTGCGTTGGTGTTTGAAATAGATACCGATGTTTGTTTCTGCAAACCGCTTTGGAGGGTGACTTTTTTTCTAAATGCAAACTGGAAAGGGGGGGAAACACACACTAGTGCCGTAGGATGAGACAAAAGTTTTAATTTTCATTAAAAAGAATAAAGAATAAACCCCGAGTAATTTCCCCAATTAGAAAAGCGACAACATGGAACAGATAAAGAACACAGGACAGGAGGTGGTGGGGGGGGGGATAATTTCCCTTTGCATATTTTAACGGCTTCAAAAGTTGTTTTAATTTAGGCGTGTATATGAAAACAAGCGTTCCATGTGGACCTCTTGATATGCAAATGACTGTTCAGCCGAGGCACATGAAAGAGTGCTTCTAATGTGACATTTTAAAAAGTCTTCATCTCTCTCTCTCCCCCCTCTCCCCTTTTATTTTAAAGAGTTATTCTCAGAGAATAATGGAAGGCAAGAGCTCAGGGCTGCTCCCCTTTGTTGCTCTTTGTTTGTCCGTCATGGTGGGAGGGGGGGCAGGTTTGTGTGTGCAAAGACTTCTTATATGTACCAGGCCAGTTTCTCACCCAGGGCGCCGGGTCCGCCTTCATCCCGTGACGTTGGCAGCATCTATCACTTGAGGCAAAGCCAAAGGGGTTGGCACCTGAGTGGCACTGCAGAGAACACCAAGGATGGATGCAGAAAGGGAGGGAGATTCAGAAGGACATAAGGAGAGTCTGCCGGACCAGCCCAGTGGCCTGTCTAGCCCAGCATCCTGTTCTCACAGTGGCCAGCCATGGTGGGAAACCCGTAAGCGGGATTCGAACACAAGATCAGCACTTTCCGGTCTTGCGGCTTCCAGGAACTGGTTTTCAGAAGTCTTGCTGTCTTCAGCCGTGAAAGCAGAGCACAGCCATTACAGCTAGTAGCCACTGACAGCCTTTTCCTGCAGGAATTTGTCCCATCCTCTTTGGAAGCCATTCAAATTGGAAGCCATCCTGGGGGAGGGAGTTCCACAGGTTAACTATTCCACAGGTGTGCAGAAAAGATTCTGAACTGAACCACAGGATTGTGAGCCAATGGCAGCATAGTGGTTACCATTTAAGATATTTTTTTCCTTATATTTTCTTGCACAGAGGCGTAGCCAGCCCAGGTAGTACCTGGGGCAGAAATGTTTTTGTCACCCCCCCACCACCACTTTGCCAGGGCACTGGCAGAGCATCCAGTGGCATAGCAAGTCACCCCCACCCCCCAAAAATGATGGTGCCACTTTGCGAGGTGTGGGGTTTTTTTGTGTGTGTGTGTCTATTATCTCTTTTTTTTTCCAATAAAGTTAAAATTTAATTTAAAAAAAAAAGAAGAAGTGTCACCCCCCTCTGATGGTGCCACTTTGTGAGGTGTGGGGTGTGTGTGTGTGTGTGTGTCTATTATCTCTTTTTTCCAATAAAGTTTAAAAAATTTAAAAAAAATAATTAAAAAACTAATTAAAAAAAAAATTTTTTTTAAAAAAAAAGTGTCACCCCCCCCTCTGGGGTGGAACCCGGGGCGGCCCTCCCCCATCGCCCCCTTGCTCCGCCCCTGTTCTTGCACCCTGGGCTTTTTTTTTTTTAAAGGGAAGTATATATTTTTCATACATACATAACGCTGAATCTGAAAGCACCCTAGTGTCTGCAATCAGCAGAGTTAAGCGTGTCTTAGAGGCTGCATCTTATATTTACTTCTGAGCAGGCATGCAGTAGGATTGCTCTGTAAATCTCTACCAAGATCAATGGGGCAGAAAAACTCTTAATAGTCCTTAATAGGGTTGTGCCCTAAAATAAACAGATAGGTGCATAATGGGAATGAAATCGCCAGGGCCCTTGGTATTGCTGATTACCAGTATTATTATTTTTTTAGCTGTAGCTTTTAAACTTTTGTTCAGCTCCATTTGTGATTTGAATTTTAATCTTTCCTTGGCTCAAAGCTGACCTCATCCAAAGCTTACCTTAATTAGCTGGCAAGAGGGCTGGACTTCTTTTTGCAAAAGAATCTCTGCTGTTCCTGGAGCAACTTCGTTCTTTCAGAGCGCACTGGTAATTAAGGGAAGCAAGATAGTCTGGGATGGGGGGGGGGGCAGAGGGAGAAAGATATTGTTACCTGCCACCCCAATCTCCGAATAGTGAGATACCCCAGGGGTTGCAAGCACTTACCCTGGGTTTCGGTAGTACTCGAGGGACAATTCCAACAGATTCCACACGAAAAACGCTTTTGTCCCTTTGGAGATGGCAGTACTGAGTCAGTGCCACATGCCCTTCTGGCCTGCACTCTTTATAAAGACTTGAGGAATGAGTTTTTCACCTCTCTTTTATCATCGCCCAGCCACGGCCACAGTGACCTTTCTCTCGGCAGATCAAGATGAGCAGGTGACAGCAAAGGTTGCAAGGTTTGTAGCTGGGGCAAATAGAATAAGACCCACTATTTGACTATTTGAAGGCAGCCCTGTTTAGGGAAGCTTTTAATGTTTAATAGACCATTGTATTTTAATATATCTGTTGGAAGCCGCCCAGTGGCTGGGGAAACCCAGCTAGAGGGGCGGGGTTGTTGTTCAGTCGTTCAGTCGTGTCCGACTCTTCGTGACCCCATGGACCAGAGCACGCCAGGCACGCCTATCCTTCACTGCCTCTTGCAGTTTGGCCAAACTCATGTTAGTAGCTTCGAGAACACCGTCCAACCATC
Source organism: Darevskia nairensis (assembly GCA_034642065.1). NCBI lineage: Eukaryota > Metazoa > Chordata > Lepidosauria > Squamata > Lacertidae > Darevskia > Darevskia nairensis. Next base: position 199,743 of record JAWWNI010000983.1, read on the forward strand.
TCATCCTCTGCCGTCCCCTTCTCCTTGTGCCCTCAACCTTTCCCAACATCAGGGTCTTTTCCAGGGAGACTTCTCTTCTCATGAGGTGGCCAAAGTACTGGAGCCTCAACTTCAGGATCTGTCCTTCTAGTGAGCATTCAGGGCTGATTTCTTTAAGGATGGATAGGTTTGATCTTCTTGCAGTCCATGGGACTCTCAAGAGTCTCCTCCAGCACCAGAATTCAAAAGCATCCATTCTTCGGCGATTGGCGGGGTATAAATAATAAATTATTATTATTATTGATTCAAACCCCTAAAATGTATTTTATATCACTGACTTTTTTATTTTTATTCTTTGTACATCGTATTGTTGAGGGTTTTTTTCTTGGTTTACAAAGTATGTGCAATGTCTCTTTTTTCAAGTTACATTTTCTACAGGTCAGCTTCATTTGTTGAGACATTGTTGTTTTATCGCTATGGCCGACGCAAATGAAGATTCATTCATTCATTTCGGTTTACTTGGAACATCGGTCAGTGGAGACTGTGGTGTCTTTAGGATGTAAGGTTTATTTACACAGACACAACCTGAGCATACGATGGAGGGGCTCACGGCATTAGCACCCCAGCAGATCTTGTTTCTCTGTCTCAGCTTTGGATCTGGCACAGAGCAAGCAGGTCTCCGTGTCTCCAGCTTCCAGGCTGCTTTCACACCAGCTATTATTCGCGGGTGGTGCTGTGGGTTAAACCACAGAGCCTAAGGGCTTGCCGATCGGAAGGTCGGCGGTTCAAATCCCCGCGACAGGGTGAGCTCCCATTGCTCGGTCCCTGCTCCTGCCAACCTAGCAGTTCGAAAGCACGTCAAAGTGCAAGTAGATAAATAGGTACCGCTCCGGCGGGAAGGTAAACGGTGTTTCCGTGCGCTGCTCTGGTTCGCCAGAAGTGGCTTAGTCATGCTGGCCACATGGCCCAGAAGATGTCTGCGGACAAACGCCGGCTCCCTCGGCATATAGAGAGAGATGAGCGCGCAACCCCAGAGTCGTCCGCGACTGGACCGAATGGTCAGGGGTCCCTTTTCCCTTTTATTATTCTCTTACCTAGCAGCTAGGTAAGAGGGGGGAGGAAAGGCCCACCCCTTAGCCTTGAGGGTCCCATGGCTCAATTGCAGCTCTTGCAACCTGGCTCATTCTTTGGGGTTGCTGGTGAGGACACTCACATGGCCAGTTAAGGCCCTACAAAGAAACTTGTTCGACTTGTTCAGCAGTAGGCTCTTCTATTAGTTTCTAATCCTCACTGGGTACAGGAGCCCAAGAATTGGAAGGGGCTCAGGGCACCATCCAGACTACCCCCCCCCCAAATAAGATACTTATCTCCCCCAGCAATGAACCACGCTCATCAGCTGATGATCAGGGAGTTAAATCCTTTTGCGTTGGCGGGATGCAGGCAACCCAAGGGGTGGGGACTATGTAATCCATCTTAGCTCCTTGCGCAAAAGGAATATAAACGTAATAACTGATCATTAATGAATAAATATGGCGAGGAACTGCAGGGGGAGAGGGGGAAGGTGGGCGTTCAAACGCTGGCTTGAAAAAGATCCAGCCAAAGGTTTGGCCGCTGAAAACACCATTTTCTTCATTTAAAGGTCATCCTGATCTCTTGGATATTTAACGCCAGCAGGAGTGACTTGAAGCAAACGGTGTTTATTTTCCGGCATGGATATTGAGTCAACAGAAATGAATGCTGCAGATTCTCGCCTGCCTCCCCCAGCCCCGGTCTAATTTATTCCCTGCCTTCCACAAAAGCGCCATGTTCATTAACTTGTTTCAAAATCATGTCAGCTCTTACTGTAGAAAAAGAAAACCTACAATCTTGTCATCTACAAAAAGGGGCCCTTTCGTTGCCTGAATCCCCATGTTAATACCTTTGATGTTCAATTACTCCTAATTAAGATTGCAAGGAGTTCAATGAGGACATCAAATGAGAACTGGGGTAGTGGTGGAGGGAGGGAGGGAGGGAGGGAGGGAGGGAGAGAGAGAGAGAGAGAGAGAGAGAGAGAGAGAGAGAGAGAAGAGGCCCTTGCTTTTCAGCTTTCTTCCATGTTTCAACTGCTTTGGGCAAGTTTTCATTCAGACTGAACAGCAGTTTTATTTTTAAGGGGGTTGGATTCAAAAGGAATTATCCTGGTCCAAGATGCCCAACACAGCCATCGTCTTGATGGCTTACATTTAGCCATTATCTCTGTCCAAATAGCTTCCCCTCCTAAATAATAATAATTTATTATTTATACCCCGCCCATCTGGCTGGGTTTCCCCAGCCACTCTGGGTGGCTAAAGCATCCTGGGAACTGTAGTTTGCTGTGATTCCTGCATTGCAGGGGGTTGGACTAGATGCCTCTGGGGTTCCCTTGCAACCCTACAATTCTAAAGGTGCATAAAGTTAGCAGGAGGCCACTATTCCCCTCGCTGAGTGACAGTTCTTTGAATTCCCTGGGGAAAGGGATTGGCTGTTAACCCTTCCCTGCAAAAAAATATTCCCTAAAGCTGACCCTGGGTCTGAAGGGTAGCCCCGTTTAACATGAGTAGGGAACTATTTTCATCCTGCGGGGCACATTTCCTTCTGAGCAACTCTGCAGGGTGCTGCATGGGCAAAGCCAGAAGGGAAAGCAGGCGGAGCAACGAAAACTAATTTTACTTCTATACCATACTAGGCTATTTTCCACCCCTCTGTGTATTCTCCCCAGACAAGCAAGAGGCATAATCAGTTAGGACCATAGAACCGTAGAGCTGGAAGGTCATCTAGGTCCAACCCGTTGCGAGGCAGAAAACTTTGACCCAACGTGGGGCTCAAACCCACGACTCGAAGTCTCACACTGTATTGACTGAGTCCAAGGACACTTCTCAGTGGTGGGGTAGCATGGACAAGGCTATGGAGATGATTGCGCTGGATGCAAAATTCTTAGGGGCGCAAAAGAAAGATAGCAATGATAAATGAAAAAGAGCACACCCTCCCCCTCACAGAAAATCTCCCAGTGTTTGTGTGGGCGGAGTGGATTTGGGCGACAACCGGTTGCTAGGGCGCACTCTGCACAGGCTTTTTAGAAACACACCCACTCCCAACCAATGCCCCACCCCGCTCTGTTGCGTTTGATGCCCCTGGGTGCTGTGGCTGTCACTCGGGTAGTTCGCAACTGCCCCTTTGCTCCAGCCTATCGGCGAGCAGTGCCAAGGATACTCGCTTTGCCCCGGACGCTGGCAACCCACGCTTCGCCACTGCTTCCAGGTGGACAAGACACCCAAGAGGCAAAGCCTGTGAGGCATCTGGCCTGGGAAGCGCTACGAGGGTCACGAGGAAGAGGGGGCTTACAGCCCCCAGGCCTCAGCCACACCCTGCATCTGCTGCTGCTCACACAAGCATTGCCTTCCTCCCATTTCTCTCTCACCCGGATCCTGGCAAACATCCTTCTGCAGAATAGCGCTACCGACTCGCTACCTGTCTTTCCATGGCTGCTGCCTGAGCAACAGCGTCTTCCTCCCAATAATCTGTGGTGCAGTCATGACTTCGCATGATGTCTGCAGCTGCATTCTGCCCCCGCCCCACAAAAACCAGGAGAAGTTTACCATCTAGTGGCACAATGAGAAACTGCTGGGAGGTACAAAAGCACACCACTTAACGTTGTGTGCCCCTTGCAATGTGTTGCTAGATTTGAAGCATCCCATTAATCCACAATATATATATACTAGTATATGAAGCCCGTTACAAAAACGGGCGCTAGAAGGGTGGCGGCGCTTTGCGCCGCTTCCCCCACACTTTGGCGAGGCAGTAAAGGCGGCGGCGGCAGCAGGAGGCTCCGCTCGAGGTGGGCAGCGGAGCTTCGCGCCGCTTCCCCCGCGCTTTGGCGAGGGCTTGGAGCTGCGGGGTGGGGAGGAAGAGGCGTACCCTCATCGCCTCTACGCTCCAATCCCTGCGTCCCTGTGTGACATGCGCAGTAGCGCACTTCCGTGACACACGGAAAGTTGGACGCAGGGACACAGGCACTTTATTATAGAGGATATATATATTAAAAAGGCCATTACAAAGAAATGTTTCATATTAAGTTTCTGCTCAAGTATTGCTGGGTGGGAGAAAGACCTGGGCAGCAAAATGCCCTGGGTGCTCTCGGTTTTACAAAGAACACCCTCTCTTGCCTGAACTGAGACTGGAATGCAGTTTGGGAAGGAAGTGAGCCCCCGTTGGAGGGAGAAACCCAGGGACATGTTTTCGCTCCCCCCCCTTGAGGCAAGCCCACTTTCCCTTCCTTGAGAGTGCCATCATATTGGGTCCCACGATTCTTTTGCTGCCTGGAAGAGAACGCCACGAAAAAGGGAGAGTGAGTAATAATTTAATCGAAAAAGAAAAAGCTGGCTGACAATCTAAGGAAAACAAGAGGTTCACACCCAAAGGGTTTGCACGCACGCACACCCACCCACACACATTGTTGTTCATCGAAAACAAATCGGAAGGTTAAGAACCAAAAAAAGGCACATTACAGCTGTGTAAAAGAGGGCGGCAGTTTTGCCCAGCTTTGGTCACTTCCTCGCGAGTCCCTGCAGTTCCACGAAAACCTGCCCTTCCTCCTGACGCCGGAACTGCTGTTCCAGCGGTTCCACTGCTGTTCCAGTGGGCGAGTACATAACAAATTGGAGGTTGAGAGGTCTGGGAGCCAAGGGATGAAGACGGAGACACAGGTGCATGAGCTGCAGCTCAGGTGTGCAGCCACAGGACTGCGGAGGGAGGTTTGGGGTCCTTGACTGGAATCACAACCACATGCTGGATCACAGGGCCAACCCTGGAAATGGAAACAAGCACTCCCTTCTCCAGTGCTGCATGGTAGAAGTTGCCCCATGTTTCGGTACCCCATGCTATCCATCTCCCAAGCCCCACTATAGGCTGCAGATGGGGACCACATTCACCCCATGCATTTAAAGCGCTGCAACACCACTCTGAACAGGCATGGCTTCCCTCAAAGCATTCTGGGAGCTGTGGTTTGTTAAGGTCCCAGGAGACCACCCCTCCCCTCGCAATTCTCAGTGGTGCAACCATCGGTGAATTGTAGCTCTGTAAGGGGGTCTCCTAACAACTCTCAGCACCCTTAATGAACTGCAGCTCCCTGGATTCTTTGGGGAAAGCCGGGACTGATTAAAGTTGTACCACAGTGCAGGGTGTGAAGGCAGATGGAGTACCAGGCACAGGGTGGCGGATTTCGACAGTGGCTCTGCATGCCACTTCGCCCTGGAGGAACTCTGGGAAAGCTCAAATATTGGCCATCTGAAGGTGGCGCGGGAGACAGAGAAGTCATGAGAGCAGGGCCGACAGATTGTGAAGGGAGCTCCACCTGGTTATTAGGGAAGGAGGATGCAAGGCTTTGCAAGGATTGAAGCAAGATGGACACGAAGAACCGAAGGATGAAGATGCTTTCTGAGTTAACTGGCCAACACCTCTGAAACTGGAACACTCTGACCCTACTTTCGGACAAAGACAGAACAGACGGGAGAAGATTCCCCTGCCTTGTGGCTTTCCCTGCTCCCAAAGAACGTCCAGCCTGCATTGGTCACTCTCTCCAAAGAGAGGAAGAAGCGAGATCCAGAGCAGAGGCACACCATCCCCTCTGCGGAAGAGAACACAACAGTCCCACAAGCAAGGCAGCATTTAGAAGGAGTTTTTAATTAACAAAATGGTCCGGGGGGGGGGGGGGAGGAGAGAAGGGGGCAGGGAAGGAAGGAGGGAATAAACTGTGAAGCTGGACAGGAGGGGGGAGGTTGTGTGATAGGAAGAACCCAAGAAAAGAAAAAGAGAGACCGCTGCATGTTTCTAGGAGTTGCAACCGAAAGCCCATGCGCAAGAAACTACCTGGAACCTTTGTCCGGGTAGAATAAGCCAATGTCCTTCAAATCCTTGGGCGCCCAGATGTGGAGGGACTACAAGCCCCATCATCCATGAGCATCGGGGCCAAGCTGGCTGTGGACGATGGAAGTAGTAGTCCACCCACATCTGGGGGTGGTAAGGCTGAAGAGCACTGGAAGAAGTCAAAGCACCCAGAAGCAAACTTTGCTGCTCCTCCCTTCATGGGTGCCAAGTGTTATTTATGTACATGTATTTGTCTTCTAAAAAGAGAGAGAGAGAGAGAGAGAGAGAGAGAGAGAGAGAGAGAGAGAGAGAGAGAGAACCCCAAAACTCGGCAAACTTCTTCGTTATGAAGTGATCTGCTTGCTTGGCACAAGGCAGCATGCAAAGCTAGGGGGTGCCGAAGGCTGCACAGAGAGAGCAGGTTTTGGCAACAGGAACAACGACGAAAATATATATGCATATATCCTCACAGCTAAAAGGTAAAGCAGGATTTAAAAGCCACTGAAGTGAAACCGTATATTCCCCCCCACCCTACCCCCCCCCCCGCCACCTCCATGGCATCAAATCAGCATTACGGCTACAATGGTTTGTGTGTGTGTTTGTTTTAAAATGACTTCAGAGTCGTCCGCCGTCCTCCTCCTTGCTCTCAGCCCGGGTCAAGGTTCGTAGCAGCACAGACACAATAATCCTCCAGAGGGGTCAGGCCTGCACCCTCGGCTTCAGGAGTGGAGTTCACAGGTCAAAGTTCAGTCCGTCCGAAGGATCATCGGGGGGTGCTCGCTGTCTTCGTCCAGCCGCAGGGAGCTGGCGTCCTCTTCCAAGCAAGCGCCACCAACCGCACCCAGGTCCTCGGTATAGGCTGGGAGATGAATGAAAAGCGCAAGGTTTTGGGAGGCAGGCACAGAGACGGGCGCAGATGCACACATGGATAGCCCACGCCAACCAGGCAGGCAGTAGGTTGGGCAAAGGCTACACTAGGAAATTACACATCACGTACCACAGCATCAACCCAAAGACAGATACTTGAAGATCTCTTGCCATGCAGCCTAAGCACGCTTGCAAAGAGGGAAACTCAATTTAATTCCTAGCAAATATGCTTAGGATGGCAGCCTCAAATGCTAATCTCCAGAGACCCAGGTAATCAAAAAGGCTTGGCTGTCCACAGTGACGCCCAGGCGGTTTGGCCACAGTAGGGGCCCCTTACTGGCTAGGGGTGGGTATGGCCAAGACAGAGGCTGATGGGGCAGAGGTGGCTCAAGGGGTCAACAGCCTCTTCCCCTCCCTACCCTGAAGTACCCTTGGTGCAGCGCAGCCCCAAATTCCCGACAGTGGCATTTGAACTGCTCAGCCTTTTGGGCTAAGCCACCCTGAGACAGCAGCACTTTGGAGTGCAGGTGGGGGAAATGAGTGCTCTTTAAAATGGTCAGTTGGCTTGGGTATCCCTGTGCCCCATTTCATTTCATTTTAATACATTTATTACCATAACAATACAAGGCAGGCAGGCAGGCAGGAAGCTGCCTAATACTAAGTCAGACGGTTGGTCCATCTAGCCCAGATTGAACCTGGGACCTTCTACATGCAAAGCAGCTGCCCTACCACTAAATTACAGCCCATCCCCCAAAGACTGGATTACCATTTATACATAACATTCAACCTTTGTCAACGCTTTATTCATAATAAAGGGGGATGCGATGTCTGACTTCTTGCCTCTGACAAAGAACAGAGCAACGAAAGGACCAGGCAGAGTGGCTCAAGCAGCCTTCTTGACCAGGGTGGTCTTCCTCTCCCAAGGGGCGAGGAATGCGAGTCATGTCCTATGGAGAAGGCCACGTGGAACTTGCAGGCTCCTCACTCAACCACCCCAGTCCCATCCTTACCGTGCCTCGTAGGCGAAGAAGGCACGTAAGTACCTTTAGTCACAGCAGCGCTGTACGTCTGCGCTACTAGCGGCCGGTCGTGCGATGCAGATTCTAGGATTTCATTGCCTGGCTCCATACTGCCATCCAGCCTATGGGAAGAACCAGAGAGCAAACGGTGACCAATGCAATCCTTCAAAAAGAAAGACTGTGCTGTCTTTATGGTTTCGTCTACACGTATGTACAACCTGAGCCTAAGGTGGAGGGGCTCACCGCATTAACGCCCCAACTGATCTGGCTTCTTCATCAGTCGCAGCTTTGGATCCAGCACAGAGCAAGCGGGTCCCTACGTGTCCAGCTTCCAGCTTGCTTCTGGATCCGGTTCGCACACGCTACTCTGGCTATGGCTCTCCTACCTAGCAGTTAAGTGAGGGCAGGTGAAAGGCCCACCCATTTGCTCTATGGCACATTCTTTGGTTATGCAAATTGTGTTTAGTTGGTCAGCCAAAGCCATTGCTTAGACAAAGGGACTGGTTTGGCAACCTTGCTCTCCTGCCTTCTACCACCACAGATACAGGATCCCAAGAACTGGAAAGGACTCAGGGCATCATCCAGGCCAGTGGGCAGCAACCTTTTTCAGCCATGGGCCGTCCCACCATCCCTCAAGACCATGTGGTGGGCTGGACTATAGATAGATAGATAGATAGATAGATAGATAGATAGGTGTCCTTTTATTTAAAATGCATTTCTGGGTTATTTGTGGGGCATAGGAATTCGTTCATCCCCCCCCCCCCATATATATATGTGGGACCCCAAGAAATGCATTTTAAATAAAAGGACACATTCTACTCATGTAAAAACACGCCGATTCCCAGACCATCCGCAGGCTGGATTTAGAAGGCGATTGGTCTGGATCCGGCCCCCAGGCTTTAGGTTGGCTACCCCTGATCCAGGCTGACCCCTCCCAACTCATGACAGTATATTTTGCTCAGCCTTGCGCTAACTTTTTAAAATTGTTGTAGGGCATTGGGCCTATTGTTCTGCATTACGGTTTTACATATGCTGTACACTGCCCTGACACCTTTCTTTGATGAAGGATGGTGCAAAAATATGTGACAGAATTAAAACAACTATGGTAGCAAACTGTGCCTTAGAACTAACTATGGCTACCACAGTCACCTGTATGAGGGCAATGCTTCACCCTAGCTCTGAAATGGAACATCTCAAAACAAAAAAACGGGAGCATCTCACAAGGAGGAAGCAGGACAGGAGACTTACTTGTGCTGTTTCATCAGGGTGCATTCGCCTCCCTCCTGGGGGTCCAGGTTGTACATATACAGGTACCCATCTGCAGCTCCTACCAGCAGCCGGGGGATCTTCTGGATTCTGCAAGTAAATCCTAGTCAAGTTTAAAAACCTTACTATGTAAGATTTAACTATGTGTGTGTTGTTTTTAAAGTTGCTGCTTTCCTCCCAGCAGCTAAGTTCACTTTACAAAGATCAGTGTAAGTCCAACTGCACTGAATGGGATTTACTTCAGAGTAAACATGCACGGGACGCGGGTGGCGCTGTGGTCTAAACCACTGAGCCTAGGGCTTGCCGATCAGAAGGTCGGCGGTTCAAATCCCCGCGATGGGGTGAGCTCCCGTTGCTTGGTCCCTGCTCCTGCGAACCTAGCAGTTCGAAAGCACGTCAAAGTGCAAGTAGATAAATAGGTACCGCTCCGGTGGGAAGGTAAACGGCGTTTCTGTGCGCTGCTCTGGTTCGCTAGAAGCTGCTTAGTCATGCTGGCCACATGACCTGGAAGCTGTACGCCGGCTCCCTCGGCCAGTGAAGTGAGATGAGCACCCCAACCCCAGAGTCGTCCGCGCCTGGACCTAACGGTCAGGGGTCCCTTTCCCTTTAAACATGCACAGGACTTTGCTGTCAACTGATCAATTAAGCCTCACAAGCCTCACTATTGTGCACAAAGGAACCTGGGTTTTGTGCATTATCCAAATCCAGTATGATTGTTAAAAACAAGCAAACACAGATACTTTCAGAGGTTCACGTTGCCTCCCTTTCCACCTCTACCTGTAGGGTGCTTGTGGAAGGTGTGGGGGGGAAGTCCCGTCCCCACTCTGCGCTCCATACTTACGTGGCCAATGCACAGATGTTTTTGTGCCCACAGAAAGGGAGGCGGACGGTGGCAAAAGCTCGGCCTTGGTTGAACATTTCTGTCACCTGGGCAGGCAGGTAGTTTGTGGAGACCATCAGGACTTTCCCAAAGTAACCCGTCCAAGTCGTGGGCTCCTCCTGAGGTCTGGAAGAAAGGAAGGAGAGCGGAAATGACACTCGCACCACTTAACACATCACAAGAACTCTGCCGTATTTGAGTAGGCTTGCAGCCACAGGCAGAAGAAGCATAACTTCCTCTGAGCTTCAGCTGCTCTTTCAAGACACTCACACAAGTCTTCCATTGCATTTGGGAAATAGACTAGCCCAGGCACCCCCAACCTGCGGCCCTCCAGATGTTTTGGCCTACGACTCCCATGATCCCTAGCTAACAGGACCAGTGGTCAGGGATGATGGGAATTGTAGTCCAAAACATCTGGAGGGCCGAAGGTTGGGGATGCCTGGACTAGCCTCTACAGAAAGATGGGACTTCCCCTGTTCTGCCTCTGGAGATGCAGATGGGTCTAGCTTTACTTTCTTTCCAAAGGCAGATTTATTTATTTTTTTAAAAAACCTTTTCTTTCATGTTCTCTCTCCACTATGTGGTTTACCAGAGCACTGCTTGCATTGGGTTTTTGCTTCAAAACAATGTGGCCTTAAAAATTATCCTATATATTCTTAAGTCAACAAGCAGCATAAATTATAAAGAAACAGTATCATTGGTTGTTGTGTGTGCACGCTGCCTTAACAGCCCAGTTCCAACCCGATTCTACGTCAAGACAAATATTCATCAAAAGTGTTTATTATATCCTGCTTTGCTAACAAATATAGAACTCTGCAGATGCTCACAACAGCTAGTAACGATTCTGAACAAGGAAGAAAAGTTCATCTATCCAGGACAATATATAAGCAAAAAGCAAGTTACCCTAGAGTCAGCACGTCAAAAGTTTGGGAATTTTTTAGCTTTAAACTGGCTCCTAAAAAGCTACCACTGTTATGACCTACCTACCACTCAGTCATGCTCAGAACAGACCCACTGAAATCAAAGGATGTGAGAAACCTAAGACAACTGATTTAAATGCACCTACTCTGAGTATGGTTTAGTTGGACACAATTTAACATAGGGGCCTGGTGAACAGTGGTGGCCAGGGAGAATATTCCGAAACAAGAGAGGAACGTGGCAAATTCCCCACTTCCCTTCCAAGCCACAATGAAAGCCCTTAGCCTGAGAGATCAGAGCTGGGTTGCAGCCCACCCTGGATCCAAGTGGGCAGTTGTCAAAAGAAAGGTTTGCTTACTTCTCTTTCACAGTTTCTAATTTGAAAATGTGCACTGTCTCTGTGTTACTGGATGCGGACAGAAACATGCCGTCCATGCTGAAGGCCAAAGAGGAGATGCTCACACACCTGGAGGGAAGAAGCAGAAAAGGAAACGGCCGGTCACTTCCCACATCCCAACTCTGGAGGAAGAAGAGGCGGCAGCTAGGCAGAGGCAGCTGCTCCACATTCTACAGTGGCCTGGGGGGTGGGGTCCCACCCATTTAACTGCTGGGGAATTCGGAGGCACCCAGAAACTTGCTCACTGCTTCCTGCTGCAAAACAAAGGTTTCGCCCTTCTGCAGATTTTGGATTCCCCCCGCCATGAAGAAACACAGCTACCTATGACACAGGTTCAACTGCTGAGGGGGGGGGGTGAACCTCCTGCAAAGAACAAGCTTCTGAGACTGAGCATTTTACTTCACCTCTTCACACCCCTTCGGAATTCAAAGACTTTCTGTCCCTCTGGAATGGAAAATACCCGGATCACCGTCCCCTGTTGGGAAAAAGGGAGACTTCAATGTTCAAATTAAAATAGCTGCTGCAGAGTCCCAATATAGTTCTAGAGCAGAGGGGCTGAACCTATCTAGCTCTGGGAGAGAGATCTTTGGCTGTCTCCACCCTGTGGGCCAACTCTGACAGGTAGGTCAACCTGCCTGCCTGCCTGCCTGCCAAAATTCTCTTGTGTGGGGTTCCAACTGTGGAAACCAGAGTGGCAAGGGGTGGTATGAGCCCTGTGCTCTGGAAGCCTCCCTACGCTTCTCCTTTCCATCCCCAATGTTGGAGCTGGAAATGGAAGAAGGGGCTGGGAAGGCTTCAAACAGCAGTTTCGATTTAATGGAAACAGTTTCCTCCTCCTTGACCAAGGCCTGCTCCTGCCCTGTTCCAACAGAAGGAACAATCCGGAGCCCACTTCCAGCTCCTGAGTGTTCCCTTGAAGTCCCAGCCTTGCCCCTCCCGCAACATCACCTTTGACTTAATAGGATGAGAGTGTTGGAGATATGTGTAAATGTGTAAGGTAAATCCGGTCTTTGGGTGTCTGATTTTCGTTGTTGTGTGTACTGTGTATATACGGACAATGACAATAAATTTATCTAATCTAATCTAATCTAATCTAATCTAATCTAATCTAATCTAATCTAATCTAATCTAATCAGGTACAGGGGTGTGTGGCTTCTCCACAATGGCCTATCAAGCAAAATGGGGAGGCCTGGTAAGCCACCTTTGACTCACAGCCCAGAAGTTCCCCATCCCGGTTATACAGGGAGGAACCAAAATGGCTGGGGTTGAAAGAGCAATTTTTAGATCCTTGGCCGTGTCCACTGGGGTTTAAAACCTTCATGCAGAATACATCTACACCGTTTTTTATTTATAAGACTAAAGCTGTGCACAGCGCAACGTAAGGATTGCCATAAAACCAACACCAATGGAATTAAAAACAAAGCAGTAAATTAAAAGCAAACAGATTAAGAACAGACTGGTATTCATTGCCAGCAAAGACTTGGGATGATAAATGAGATTTACCCTAGAAGCCCCTGTCCCCACACCAGATCACAAGCTGCTTGCTTTGAGGAAGACTTGTTTGTTCCCTAACAGTTTGCTCTGTGGCACTGGAAGGTGGGGCTTCCTGCCCAAGACGAGGACTCTGGACAATAAATTGAATTGAATTGGAATCACAGAAATGAAGTATCCTGGAAGACTGAATCAAATACATTTCAAGGTGTGATTTGAAATAAGGTTACCAGATTTTTTTCAATGTATCTGGGGACACTTTTCAACTTCAGTTGAATTCAATGGATTTTGTCAGGGGACCGATTTGTAAATCTGGGGACTGTCCCCGGGAAACGGGGATGTCTGGTAACCTTAATTTGAGAGGACGAGCAAGCTTGGAAAGTGTCGGACTGTAATCAACGTCACTACCGCATCAGAGAGTTTAATTCCAAGATACAGCACTGTACCTGCTGTGGGGTGGGACAGGGCAAACAGGAGGAAAGAATTCCTGCCAGTATCCGTGAGAATGCTCATCAGGAATAACATGGTGCCACTGCAGGAAAAGCCCTGACAATACAGCTACACTTTAAAAGGCGGACAGAACCCCACCTGATAAAAAAAAAAACCCAACGCACAGCTTAGCACGATAGGGTGTTCATAGCTGGAACAGCGGCTCAAGTCCTAAGTTGGAGGGTGAGAGGTTTGTGCTGACATTTTGGATTATTCCCAAGCTGCAGGAGGCTTCTGGCCACTTCAACTGACTCTTTCAAAAAACCCACACAGAAAGGCTGCCTTTGTTCCCATTCAAAACAGAAGTCAGTGTATCAGGCCCTCACCTTTTCCGACGCCGTGGCCAGTTTTGTGCCGCTCGCATCAAAAGCCAGCGCAGCCAAAGGACTGTCATGTGCAGGGATCATGTTAGCAGCTCTCTGCAGAAGAAACAAAAAGGGCACAAGAGCTTAGAACAGACGCAGCCAGCACCAGACAGGGAAGATCTCCTTGGGCACAGGAGCAGGAAAGATGCGCGCGGAACCTCACCAGATTGATGGTGTCAAAGACCTGGACTTCCCCAATGGTGGCACTGCCTGGGTAGGCCAGGTAGCAGTTGTCGTTGTTTATGGACAGCGCACACAAGCCTAGGGACAGAGAGAAAAGGAGGGCATTGCCTCAGGCTACAAACATGTCAAGGAGGATCGGGAAGGGAAAGCAGCCGTCACCAAGGCTTTCAGGACAGGGTTTGGAGCTCCTGTGGGTGACAGGGAGCATTTTAAGGTGGCCTTGTGGTTGGGACTCAAGGCGGTTCGCACGGACAGCACAGGTAATACAAAAAGCTAAAAACAACACAGCCTTTTCCTTAAAAAACAGCCAGTTCCCCAAGGCCTGTTGCAGCAAACACCTGCCAGCAGAAGGGAACCAGCACATTTATGTCTGTATTCATATGCTGCTGCCCCTTGAAGAATGTGCAACCAGGAGGGTCAGCTATACAAACAAACATGTAATTCTTGACTGAGCTACCCTCACAGCAGAATCACAGCTGGGTGGTGTTTTCACTGTGTCAAAGATGATGTGTGGAAAATAGAGAATGGCCTCCCTTACCTGCGGGGTTGGGGGGCGTCTCCCTGATGGTATGCAACACTTTCATGTCCCGGATGTTATGAATGTACAGAGATTCTTCTAAGCACACGATCAATCGCTGAGGAGGGAAATAAAAAAAAGGAGAGGGAAGAGAATGAAGAGAAAATCCTGAAGCAGCGTAAAGCCTGCAGAGTGAAGTTTCCTAGAGAAGGAAGTTAGTGACTAGTGAAGGCAGTTTTAAAATCTGCCAGCCTGGATTATATTGATTTAGAAGCGCAAGGCAAAGCCTCCTTTCCCACAACTTAGGCGAGGCAATTGTGATCACCTGTTATTAGGAGGCCTCACCCGATCCTGACCTCAATCCAACAAAGATCCTGACTGTTCTTCGCCCTACAGGCAATGTGTGTTTGTGTTCTGGGTCAGAAGGAAGTGCAATTATCACCTTGCCCTGCACAACAAAAATATCAGTGCTCAAAATAAATAAGGGTCGATTAGAATGTCCTGCAGTCAATCGAGGGACAAAATACTAAGCAAGATTCCAACAAAAATTCCATGATAATTATTTATTGGATTGGATCAAGTGACTGACTACTCAACAGTCACACTGTTAAGCTAGAGCTAGTGGTGCTGTGTTTTAGTCTGAGAATGGAGGCCTGGAAAACAGGCACTTGCCTGGTTGCTATCAGCAAGCAAAGCCTGCCTCCAGGGAAATTTTACCAAAGTAGTCCCCCACCCTTTTCCAGTGCCTCTGATGCTACAAAAATCACATAATGAAACTATGCATGGCCAGTATGAGCATGTCACAGGGACAAGAGGAAATTCATCTGCATGAGCCTCTACCTGCAGCAGCTGAGTCAAGAAACAGGGTCAACTCCTATTTTGCTGTCTTCCCTGTACACAGAAAACTAGTATATAATATTGCTCTTATAGGTTAGCTTTCTATGTGATATATAGTTTTTTGTTTGTTTGGTGCAAGGAGAAGCGTTCAAGTCACAAGAGGCCCCTGTCAGCAGCATAAGTGTGTCCAGAAAAAGAAGTTTTACTGTCCCTTCTACTAAACCCACTAAACCCACCCACTTGTGACCACAGTTTCAATCTTATTCTTAGACACTGGAGTGATCACAAATAAATAGGCCTTTTGTCCTTTATGCTTTACATTTCTGATTCTTTGTTTTCTTTCTTTTTGTTACGGTTGCTCTTTTCTGTTGTTGGTTTGTATCCAGTCTTTCCTTCAAGGAGTTCAAGGTGCCTGACATAGTTCTCCTCCCTATTTTATCCTCACCACAGCCCTGCGAGGCAGGGTAGACTGAGAGCAAGTGACTGGCCCAAGGTCACCCAGTGAGCTTCATGACCAAGTAGGGATCTGAACTCTGGTTAACCAAATCAATAAAATACTAAATATGAATGAAAGACCAACAAAAGAGGGCCAAGATGACCCAAAAGCATCATGACTCACCTGCCTGTTCAGCTTGACAGCCAGGATTGTATTGGAATAGCTGTAGTTGCAAATCTCTGTCCCCTTCTTGAAGTGGCAAACTTTCAGCTTGCGGGGGGCTTTGAGGCTCACGATGGCCACCAAGCTACTGGAAAAGAGCCTCTCCACGATGCACACATCTTCTGTGTCAGCTGCAGGGGTGGAAAGGAGAGATGTAGGAAAAAGTGGACAAAATGAAGGATGAAGGTGTGCAAAGGAGCTGTTCACACAGCAAATCAGAATTTCAAGTCACTCCTCTTACTGCTGACCTGCCCCATTCTCCTGCCTCGTCTGCCTGCACCTCCCACCCCAGAACCAGCAAAAGCAAAGACGCAACACAATTCAAAAGACAGTAATTAAGAGCCATACCCCCTTCTTAATGTGTCTGGAGATGCTGTGGTTTCAAAACTGTGTTCAGGTGAACCTTAGGGTTCCCTGGAACCCTTTAAGGGTTTAGTCATTTTTGACAAGCTTTGCTGAAAGAACTTTGCAATTTGCAGTTGCTGGGGAGTGGAGCATGTTCTGGGTCACCTTTTCAATTCACAATGGAGATGTCCAATAAGCCTGGCTGTGGCCCTACATCCTCCAGAGTCATCCCCCCCCCAAAAAAATATGTCGGGGGGCCTGTAAGGCATCTCTAGAGCTTGAGCATCCCCAGGATATGGCTCTCCAGGAATGGGAAGCGCACCCCCTGCTTTAAGAAACTGGTTCCACTGTTCAACTACTCTCACCGTCAAGAAGATTCTCCTAATATTCAACCGAAATCCATTCTCCTGTAACTTAAACCCATTAGAATCCTCTGTGGCATAGACAGTGGCTGATCAGATGGCAAGTCTATATGCAAAGGATTCCCTGAGGGAAGGGAAACCTGAAAACCCTTTGCTGACAAGAGGGCCAACCCTAAAACGCTCATATAAGATTGCTAGACTTACAAATAAACTCCATGGAAATCAAATGGGACATACTCTCAAGAAAGTGTGCCTAGGATCAAGGTGTTAAGATTGCTCCTAAAGGTCTCCCATCCAAAACTTTAGGCACGTATGGTCACAATTACCTTATTGTTTTTATTTAAAGAGGCACAGGGTTTGAGGGAGAGAGACTGAACTGGGTGAGAACATGCAGGTGCTTGACTAAACTACAGCTGGCTAGAGCTTCGCTCTTCCCTGAGGATCAATAGATTGACATATCCGAGGCTAGGCTGGCTGTAAATAGACCTTAATATTACAGCAGGAAGAGCAAAGCAGCTAAGTGGGGGAAGACAACAGAACGGGAGGGAGCCCAACCTTCTGCTTGCTGAAGATGAGCAAGCTGTAAATAAAGAGCCTGCTAAAAGCATGTGCCACAGAACAGATTTCAAGCAGCTACGGAGGCTTCCTGGCCAGAACCATTAGTATAAATCTTAACTGTATCAAGCAGTGCAACGGTTGACATTTGCCAACTAGGAAAACTGCCAGAAGCTAAAGCCTGAAGGGGTTCTGGTTCATCTACTGGGTCTATCAAGCAAGCGGGGCTATTTCCGTTACCAAGGACAATTCACTCCTTTCAGACTCTCTGCTCCAAAAGCTGAGTGAAAATGAAAAAAAGACAAACTGTACTTGTGTGATTCAGTGGGTGGATTTCCTCACACTAAGCAGAGGTGTGAGTGGGGGGCGGGCGGGTGGGCAGCAGCTCATAAATTCCTAATCAATGCCTGCCCATCGAATGAGGCGAAACACACCCAATTTACCCAGCAGAGTGAAACACAAACAACGGCACCACACAGGGATTTTGTCCTTTAGGACAGTACCACACTTTTGTGTGACAAGTTTGTTTTCTGCACAACACACACGTTGCAGGCTGTGATACAACCATGTCTCTTAGGTACATGTATATGCCCATATGTTGTCACGGTTTGCGCTTGCTCTGGGAAACATCTGTGTACAAACGGCAAACGTGTTTCTCCAGGTAAATTACAAAGCCATCCTTGAACTTGGGTACCTTTGCGCCAATGTTCAAAGAGCTGAGCATGATTCATCTCGTATTCCTGCACAACTACATAAAATGCTTGGTAATGTGAGAAGATACCAATGCTCCAGCCAAGCCCACACCATGCAGCCAGATATCCTCTTTGTGCTGAAAATGGGTGGGGTAATGTCAAAAACACCTTGGGGGCACAAACAGCATAAGACACCCAAAAGGTGGAAAGAGGGGACAGAGGGGGAACAGATACTCCCCTCCCCCCTCTGTTCAGAATCAAAGCTTCCAAGTCAGAAAGAACTCAAGACTCACATTGCAAATAACTCAAGAGAGTCACATTTCTTCTGGTTTGATGCAAAGCATGACATGAGTTGTGAAAAGGCAAATGAGACGTCCCAGTTAGAGAAAGGCTGGGTCTGGTGGCTGAGCCATATGGACACAAGCCAAGAACAAATTTGTGCCAGGAAAGGGGGAGTTAGGACCCATGGATGTTGAGCTGTTCACATGGGGCTAGGGCAGCATGTAAATGGACCAATTGCAGATCATGGGAATGCAGAATGAAGGATCTGCTAAACCCATGTTGAGGCCAAGTCGATTTTTTTTAAAATGAAGGTGCAGAGTGGGGCAGAAGCAAGCCACCTTTGACCCCCATTAATCACAGATGCATTGTCTTCTTGGAAGTGGCAGAGCTGCCACAGGGACCCCAATATTACCACTTGTGGTTTATTATCTCTCACTTTAGTCATGAACCCCAATCCTGTAGGACAGGTTCGCTTCTTGCCAGCAGTGCAACAGCAGCTGCCCCCAGCAGCCGGCACCAACTGGAATTCTGCCTGCAGTCAGCAATGCACTGCTGAAGATCTTGCATGTGCTGGGGCCTAGAGACTACCATTTTAGATGGCCAAAACATCCCTCTCTCCCTCTTTTGCTTTGGAGGCTTCTGGAATAAGAGATGCAAAGAGAACTTTTTAGAAAGAAGCTCCAAAAAAATACCAAACATACAAGCTCGGACGTTTGGGGTCAAGGAGCTGGCCACTGTCCTTGCAGCTAGGAGGGCAAGCCCAGGGATCAAGTCAATGAGGTAGTAAGGCTACTAGAGCAGGGGGCAGTCGATTGGAGGAGAAGATGGATTCCTCCCAGAAACTATCTGCTCAGTCCAAAATGTGACCACAACATAAAGATGGAAGAGGGCATGGGGTGGGGTAGAAGGGGGATTAAAATGTACACTTACTGCATTCATAGATCTGCTCCAGTTTATCCACAGAAGAAAGGGAGAAGAATTTGTAACCTGATTTGCTGCCAACAGCTAAGGACCTGCAAAGCAAGACATGAGGTCAATGAAGCAAGGGAACCGAACAAACTCGCCGTTTCACACAGAAAACCAAGCAGCAACCTCCACCAACCTGATGCCCTCCCAGAAGTATTGGACTATATCAGCCCCAGTGAAAGTGGCTGTGCTCGCTGGGGCCGGTGAGAGTCATGCCCAAATAGGGCACCAGGTTGGCAAAGACTGCAACAGAGCACCCCAAGCTCTCTCACTCTCTCACAAGCGCGTTAAACTTCACAGTTTGTCCTGGATCACCACGTGCTCACCAATTTCATCACCCAAGTACGTGGCTGCTTGCAAAACCAAAATAGCAGCCCCATTCTTTTCTGTGTTTGCCTTACTGCAGAAATAAACGCAGACCAAGGTTCAAAAAGAGCATGCTGCAAGGAGCAGTAAGAGCTGAACACAGAACTATGTGCATATTGATAATGGCTGTGTGATTTGTTTGCACCCGTAAGATAGTGCTTTCTTTGCATACTGCATTCCCGACTTGGGGCAAACTGTTTCTCTTTGAGTGGCCGGGGGGGGGGGGGACTTAACTGCTTGCTTTTTCCAAAGTTATTGCTAAGGCATGTCCTCAAGAGAGTCAGATATTGACCAGACCAAATAAACTGACGCATGAACACAAATCACATGACAATTCATTTCCCCTTAAGAGACACAACTCTTTGGGGAAGCTGAAATGCTTAGTTGTAATGTACGCCATAGCGAAAGCCTTTATTTTTTAAGGCATTTGTTGTTCTGAGGTTTGTGCAGCTTGCACTGCCCATTGTCAATTGTATCAAACGCTACATCAAATGACCAAACCCCACAACAATCTGTTGTGCTGATGACCTAGCAAAAAGGCCTGATTTTTGGAGAGCCAAGTCAGTGGATCAGCGATAATCCTGTCATTTAGAAGCTGGGGATAGCAAGCAGAGAAGTACTGTGTCATTTTTATTACTGGTACCTGCCAGGGAAATCACTCACTTCAGCTTGGCGTGCCTGTGCATTTTCTTGCACTGAAGGTCACACAAAATAGCTGCATGTTTTTTTGACAGGTAATTCAAATAGACATAACAATTTAAGTGTTTTCTAAAGCAAAAAAGGGGGGGAATGGAAGGTGGAATCTAGAATGTGTTGTGTACACAATGTGATAAAAGCACAACTGAACTGCCTCAATCTATATATAGCCCTCGTGTTGACACGGTAAACTGTTCAGGGGATTCTATTTGGGGGGGGGAGAGGACAGAGCCCCGGCCTTGCCCCTGCTCCCCAACAGAAGGCTGAACCTATCACTGAAAGCTGCTTCACACTATGTCAGACCTTTGGGTCTGTCTCGCTCAGTACTGTCTCCACTGACTGGCAGTGACTCTGCAGGGTTTCTGGCAGGGATGCCTCCCAGGAAATGCCGCTGGGCTTGAGTGAGGGACCTTCTGCCTGCAAATCAGATGCTCTGCCATTCAGCTGTGGCCCTTCCCTATTTGACCAAGAGGATGCATGTTCAACCCAGTCTGTAGCTCACGTTGACACGCCCTGTTCCCTGTCCTGATAGGGACGTGGACTTCCCTCTACAAGTACGTACCTAGGGGGAACATCTTGCTATAGCGTTCTCCTAAAGCAGGCACGTCCAACTTCCAAGAGACTGCGATCTATTCCCACTATAAAAAAACTGGCAGTGATCTACCCGTTGGGTTGACCAGAGTTGTTGAGCTTCGATCGACTGGGATCGATCATGGACTCCCTGGGATCGACCAGTAGATCGTGATCGACCAGTTGGACATCCCTGACCTAAAGAACTAGGGATTCTGGTGTTCATGGTATAATTCTGCCCACTTTCCATCTCTCCCTGCCCCTCCTTAGGATCTCTGAGCTAGCAATGCCATCGTGCTGCCTGCGAGAACAGCAGCTACGAACAGAAAATGAAACCGGGAGAGGGGGAGATTGTTCATGCAACACCCAGCCCCCATTTTGAGATCTGATGGGCAGAACTGGCTTGAAAGATAAACAGCCTCTTCCTGTGCACTCACACACCATTATCCTTCCAAACAGCACCAAAGATCGATTACTAACATGCTGCGATATGTGGTTGTAAATAATTAAGACTACACTTGTCAGAAGACAAAACACACACTGTGGTTGCAAAACTCTTCCTTTGAGCATCTTCCACAAGTCTCTCAACAGCAGGTACTCTGTGCATAAGGAGGCGGCTCAGGATCTGCTGGCAGATCTCTGGGTAATTTGTCGCAGGTGGGCAAGACTCCCAGTGTTTTAAACGACAGCAACTTTCCCCACCTAATTAGGTTGCTGACCTGAAGAAAGCAAACCAAGAGTAGTAGTAGTTTGGATTTGATATCCCGCTTTATCACTACCCTAAGGAGTCTCAAAGCGGCTCACATTCTCCTAGCCCAAGGTCACCCAGTAGCTGCATGTGGAGGAGCGGAGACGCGAACCCAGTTCCCCAGATTACAAGTCTACCGCTCTTAACCACTACACCACACTGACTCTTAACCAAGAGTAGACTTATAGGTGAAAGGACTGAGAGTTTGGTCCTGTTCAGTTCTGGTACTAAATACAAATTCCTGGACTCAGAAAGTGCTCAGAAGTATCATGTTCTAACTGAAAATCTTTTGCACCTAGCTCTGGTTGGTAAATATTGAGGTACTCATTTTAAAAATATACACTAAGCAGATCTGACAAGCCTTAAATTTATTATTATTATTATTATTGAGGATGATGATGATGTGCTAAAGTGAGGCTGTGGCATTCTTCATACAAGACCAGAGTACAATGTAAGAACAAGAGACCACAACATTTCTTTCAAGATAACCCCTATATCCACCTGAAACAAAACACTGTTCTTCATATCAAAACACTTCTTTTTATTGTTGCTCAAGATGTACTCACTGCTAGGGAATTTATCAACAATAATCACAGAAATAAATTCTTTCACTCCACACACTTTTACACTTTTATTTCAGTGTGAACCTACAGCAAATGATATCCACAAACCTCTGTCCCACAACAGGAAGGTCTAGTTTCACATTCCTGCAACGAGGGGGGCGGTGGCGGTTAGAGCTCTGCCTAATCATAAATTCAGTGATTTTATTTAAATAAATCCACACCATAGTGCCAAAATTCCCAAGTTTTGTCACTTCCACTTTCTGTAATTTAATTTTATCTACAGTACTAGTGTGTTTTGTGCAGGGGTTAAGATGGTGCAATTATGCAAAAACACATATACCAGAACCCATGGAACTCCCTGCTCCTTGTGACCACCCACCCTTACCTTCCAAGCCAGACAGAGTGTTTTTCAGCACCCAGGCTTCCTTACCAGGCTCTGGGATGCTCTCAAGAACTTGTGAGAGAATCCCAGCAAAAGCTCTTAAAAGCTCTTTCTCCAATGGAAAAACCCTACACAAAAAGTGCCTTTAAGCTCTCCACTTTGTGTGCAATTTATTTGCAAGATTTCAACCAGCTGGCTTTCAGTCGCTTAAGGTTGAAATCACACAAGTTAATTGCGTGCAAGGTGCGATCATACTATATTAAATATCATTGTACTGTGCTGCAGAATTTCCTTCTCTCTAGGGATATGAACTAGGATCACTTTCTTTCACAGGGAGAGCGGTTTTCTATTACACACACTGACTAAAGAATTTCATACACTGGCCAGACTATCCAAGCCTATTTGTGGAAGGACTGTGGTGGGAAGGAGTCAAGAGAGCCAAGCTTTTGAGGAAAGGATCAGGCTACTAGCCCTTTGGGCCCTTCAATCTCAGCAAGTCACCCAGCATCAAGGAAAGGAATTCTGTGTGGCTTCCCTTGTACACAAAGGAAGCAGTCATTCCAAAAACAGCCCAACAGCACAGCTCTCCTGATCATTTCCTTTTATTCACTTCCCACGGGTGATGCTCCTCCCTGCAAAATGGCCTATTTATCACTGCCCCATCAATGGCCTCTTAAGCATTTCAAAACCCTCGCACCTTGACTATATACTCCGACTTCTTTCCCATGCACTTCAGCGTGAGCCCTACTTTGAATTCAAGAGGCAAGAACTCTGCAGTGTTTCAGCTTGCTTCTGCTCCCACTATAGGAAGTCCCACACCAACGCCAGGCCATCTGGCCCAGAAAGCCACAAATTTGGGGACAAGAAGAGGGAAAGGGGAGACCCAGGGAGACAGACAGACAGACACACACACACACACACACAGTCTTTGATTTGGAGGTGGTTATACCAAATCTATATATACAAAGAATAAGAGCTTGATTACAGCAGGGATGTGGCCCTCCAGATGTTGCTGCATTCAGACTCCCATCAGCCCTAGGTAGCAAGGCCAATGGGAGCTGTGGACAAGCAACACCTGGAAAGCCACAGATGTTCCATTCCTGACTTACTCCAAAGTCAGTGTTCATTAACAAAGCAGGGCTTACTTCTGAGTAAATATTAGCCCCCCCCCCCCGAAGGCTAATTGCATCAGGGCAGTGGGTGTCTTCCAGGAAAAACTATTGGGTGTCCACTGACTTCAATGCACCTAATGTTTGAGCACTGTCCACACAAGAGAGGTGTGATAACTCTACTGCAGTCCAAAAACATCTGGAGGGCCCCAGGTTGGCAAAGGTTGCCTTGAAAGGGACAGAGCATCTCTTACTGTTGTTCATACCAAAGGCCTTCATACTATGTTCCAGGAAACCCTGAGGTTCCTGGGAAGCTCAGTGTAAGTTCCTCAGTGAGTGGATCAGAGAGGCTGTTTCGAAACAGAAAAGGCTTGCCCCCTGCGACACCCACCCCCACATCCCTTACCCGGTGTAGCAGCAGGAGAGCGCAGGGCATATTCTAGGTCACACACTCATGGGACTGTAGGGAAGTCCAACAAGCCTAGGACCCCACCCCCATGCCCTAACACAAGACTGCAAAGGGTAGACAAGTCAGGGCTAAATGGATCAAACCTCTGACTCAGTATAAAAAGCAGTTTCATATGCCCAAGAAAGGGTGCTTTGGGGATTGCAGCTGAATCCAAATTGGGATTGCTCAGAACTGTGCCTGAAGTGCTTGCCAAGGACTTCAAACCCTCCTCAAAGCCTTCCCAGTGAAGTCTTCATACTGCAATTAAACTGAACCTAGGTATGCGTTAAATGCAACATGAATGAATGAATGAATGAATTTATTCTTACGGTCACAGACCAGCTTAAAATGCAACATGTTATATTCTGCCTACCCTTCCTCTGGGAATTACCGGTATTAGTTTACAACCCAACTTTTCTCCAAGGAGCACAAGGCAACATACACAGTTTGCCCCCCCCCACTTTTATCCTTACAACAATCCTGTGAGATAAGACTGAGAGGTAGTGACTGACTTGATGCCACCTGGTAAGCTCTATAGCCAAGTGGGGCTTTAAACTTGGCTCTCCCCATTCCCTCCCAGCACAAAACTTTAACCACTACACCACAGTGGCCCTTGTGTTATCCTCTATATTGTAAGCACCTTGAGGCACAGACCTGTCCTTTCATTCTTTCTGAAGTGCTAGAACCCACTGTGCTCTATGGGATTTGCTCTCATTGCAGGCATCAAGAAAGAGTTCCACTTCACCACCATCACCACCCCCTCATTCTACACCTGCCCAGGCCATCAGTTGTGATCTTTTCTCCACCAACGCCTTTCCGTACCCTTCTTCAGTGAGACACACTGGAGATTTAGCAGTCTCCCTCTTATGATCCCCAGCAACTTGCTTCTAAGCAAGCGTGCCTAGAACTGCAGATATGGTGCAGATATGCTTACTCAGCAGTAAGTCCCACTTTTTCCAACCCTCAAGGTGCTCTAAGCTCAGGAAGAAGGGTGTGTGTGAGGTTCTAACCCTCATCAAAGCACCTCCACAATGGAGAAAGAATTGCAGGTTAAGTATTTCCCTGCCAATAACCTGTTTAAAAACACAAGTGTCTTGCGGCACATACACCTTCCAGACAGGTAGCGTGTTAAGTCTGTTGTAGCAAAAAACAAAACAAAAACGAGATTTGCGGTATCTTAAATGCTAACCAATATATACCATAAGCTTTTGTTCATCTTGTCAGATGTATGAATTGTAATTCTGAACTGGCAGGTACACACAAGTGTGTGTGCGCGCGTGCACGCACGCACACACACACACACACACCCCAACACATGGTTGGGAAAGGTAGTTAAGTGAATTCAGAGGGAAATGAAATGAAAAAAGGACATACAGGGATAATTACAACATAGCTACATTAACCAATTAACAAGGCAGGTTTGGCAACAGCATGAACAGCTTGGCAGTGGTTATCTCTCACCCACCTGAGATCCCTAAATAAAACAGTGGCCATCTGAATAACTTGGCAAACTCACAGTCACTCATAGAATTGGCCAGATTCAGATTTATTTGTGCCCAGCCATCAGAATGTTACTAAGCAAAAGTTAACAAAGGGAGCAATATACTTGTATGAAAGTAACACAGCAACATGTATAAAAATAAAAATGACAAAGACAGAGACACAAACCTAACAACGTACCATATGAACATTAAAATTATAAATCTCCCTGGCAAACCACAACATTTATCTGTAAGGCTAGGATTTTAACGACATTTAAAAAGATAATCTGAATCTCCCAGGCAAGACAGCAACCTCCTTTAAAAGAAAAGAAAGGAGTTATCCAGAACTCTCCATTATGCTAGATCAGCCTTCCCCTCTACCTGGTGCCCTCCAGATGTTGGCCGATGGGACTTGCAGTCCAAAACATCTGGAGAGAATCAAGGCACCAGCAGCAGCCATCTTTGAAGGCAATGATTACAAAATCCAAAATACCATGTGAATTCTTACTTCACTCAAAATATGAACACTGCATATGGACACTGGTGCAATGGTTGAGCACTGGTCCAGGACATGTGAGAAACCGGGGTTCGAATCCCCAGTCATGAAGCCGGCTGGGTATGACCATGGAAGCCAGACAACTGCCTCTCAGCCTGAACTACCTCATAGGGCTTTTGTGTGGATTAAATGAGGACAGGGAGAACCATGAATGCTGCCACCTTGAGCTCTATGGAGAAAAAGGTGGGATATAGATTACCGGTAAATGAATAAAATAATAATAATAATAATAATAATAATTACAGGGTCAGATGAGAACCTGGGAAAGAGTGGGTTCAAATCCTCATTCAGTCATGAAGCTCACTGGGAGCGACCTTGGAAGCCAGCCAACTTCCCCCCCCTCTCTTTGTCTAACCTACTCCCAACTAGATAGCTCAGCTGGTTAGAGCCTGGTGCTGATAACACCAAGGTCGCAGGTTTAATCCCCACACAGGGCACCTGTGAATACCTGCATTGCAGTGGGTTAAACTAGATCAGTGATGGCTAACCTTGACGCTCCAGATGTTTTGGGACTACAACTCCCATCATCCCTGACCACTGATCCTGTTAGCTAGGGATGATGGGAGTTGTAGTTCCAAAACATCTGGAGTGTCAAGGTTAGCCATCACTGAACTAGATGATCCCTACAATTCTACTTCCCAGGGGTGTTGTGAGGATAAAAAGGAGAGGCAGTGGAAACCATAATATACCTGGCTTGAGCTCCTTGGATTTTTTTTTAAAGAAAGCAATAAAAATAAACTAAGAAACAAACAAATCCTGGGTGTGCGTGCCTTCTCTTCCTCCCGCCCGCCGCCTCATTTAGGGGCATTTCTTCTCCAAACTTTCCCTCTTTCAAAGGAATATACATTGTACATTTAAAACAGCATAATTAACAAGATATAAGGTATTATCATAAGCATAGGGCATATCTGCTGTCACTGCCAATCCCCATCTGGGGAATGCTCTCCCCAGGGAAGTCTGCCTGGCGCCTTCATTATACACCTTTAGGTGCCGGGCAAAAACATTCCTTTTTAACCAGGCCTTTGGTTGACCTGACTGACATACTGTATATATATACCCTTTCAAAATGTGGCTCTTTTTGGGGGGGAGGGGGTGTTATTGGGCTATTGTTTTTATTTTATATACTGTATTGAGATCTTATCTGTGAACCTCCCAGAGACCTCTGGGTATAGGGCGGTATACAAATTCAAACAAACAAATAATAATGATGATAAT
Source organism: Darevskia nairensis (assembly GCA_034642065.1). Taxonomy (NCBI): domain Eukaryota; kingdom Metazoa; phylum Chordata; class Lepidosauria; order Squamata; family Lacertidae; genus Darevskia; species Darevskia nairensis. The sequence goes on from JAWWNI010000983.1 coordinate 226,825, forward strand.
AACGGCCTCGGTCCTGTATACCTGAAGGAGCGTCTCCACCCCCACCGTTCAGCCCGGACACTGAGATCCAGCGCTGAGGGCCTTCTGGTGGTTCCCTCATTGCGAGAAGCGAGGTTACAGGGAACCAGGCAGAGGGCCTTCTCGGTAGTGGCGCCCGCCCTGTGGAACGCCCTCCCATCCCATGTCAAACAGATAAATAACTACCTGACATTTAGAAAACACCTGAAGGCAGCCCTGTTTAGGGAAGTTTTTAATGTGTGATATTTTAATGTATTTTAGTGTTTGTTGGAAGCCGCCCAGAGTGGCTGGGGGGACCCGGCCAGATGGGCGGGGTACAAATAATAAATTTTTATTATTATTATTATTATTATTATTATTATTATTATTATTATTGTAGTAGTACAGTAGTAGTAATGCGCGCAGGATCTCAGGTACAGCCACTCAGGCACGCGCACGCGCACTACCGGGGCTCCAGGTGGGGCATCCTCCCCCGCCCCGCCCCCCGTTTTCGAACGTTCGTCTCCCCCCTCCTCCCCCGCGCGCGTTCTCTCTCTGCCACGCCCCCTCCTCCCCCTTTGGCCTTACGTGTTGTCCTGGTTGAAGTTGGCGAAGAGCAGTTGGCCGGCGCCGGCCTCGCCGCTCTGACTGGCCAAGTTCATGGCTCTCCCTGGAGGCGGCGGCGGCGCCCCCCCGTCCCCGGCCGGCGGGAGGGCAGCGGAAAGAGGCCTGTCAGCCTCGACGGCTCCCGGCCCCGCTCGGCTCCGGCCGCCTCCTCATCCCTCTCAGCGGCGCCTTGTTTACGCTCCGGTAGTGGCCGGAGCCTTCAGCGCGCCTGCGCTACCCCGCCTACTTCCCTCCTCGCCGCGGCGAAAGCGGCCCGCCATTGGCGGCGCTTCCCGACCGGCCACCGTAGCGCCCGTGCGCCTGCGCGTTTTCCGGAGAGAGTGTGGGGGGGTGAGGGGACGAGGGCGCGCGCGTGCCTTGCGCGTGCGCCGTATGTTGCGGGAGGTTTTTTCCCCCCCTTCTGCGCGCGCGCAGTGCAGCTTCCCGCGACGGTTGGGTTTTGGCGCGAAAGGTTCTCTGTCTCGAGGCGCGTGAGGGGAATTTTTTAGAAACACACAAAACGAGGCAAAAAAAGAAGTTTGAGGAAGAAGTCAGCTTAGGGAGCCCCACATAATAAAATAATGACATTTCAAATCAGCAACTATTTATTACTCGTATTTCTATAAAAAGCACTGCTTTTTTAAAAAAGAGAGAGAGAGAAAAGTAATGGATATATACATAATCACAAACATTTCATTGAAACAACAGGGTATTCCTTTATTTATTTATTTTATAAATAGGCACAGGAAATTTCATAAAATACCATATTCTGACATCGTTCAAGATGAGATTTCTTTCAACGTGTATTTGATTTTCTTCTGTAACTTTTTATCCCTGAATTTTTTGCCTGACGTTTGAATGTGGTTTGCAAACTGCTTAATGGATTCCCACTCCCCTTAAAAGTTTGGAGCAGTATAGATGGATAACAACAACAACAACAAGCACAATATTCATTTTATTTTTTTATGAATCAGTAATCAGTATATAACTGTAAACATTTAATAAAAACAACACCGTTGATTTTGCTGTTTTTATATTGATACATCAGGACTGAATAGACCTCCATTAACATTTAACAAAACACTGATTTTATGGAACGTTCCAGTTAAAGGTAGATAGCCGTGTTGGTCTGTCATAGTCAAAATAAAACAAAATAAAATTAAAAAATTAAAAAAATTCCTTCCAGTAGCACCTTAGAGACCAACTAAGTTTGTTCTTGGTATGAAGAAGTGTGCATGCACACGAAAGCTCATACCAAGAACAAACTTAGTTGGTGTCTAAGGTGCTACTGGAAGGAATTTTTTTATTTTATTTTGTTTTGTTTTTTATGGAACGTTACTCATTATAGACCCAAGGGACTCTGGGGGTCTCAATGCACTTTCCTTTTTTTATGCTTTTACAGTAAATTGGTACATCCATTTCACAATATTCTTCATTATTCTACATTATTTGACTTCCCCTCGCCTCCCTCCATGGGTTCCTTTTTACTCTTAGTTGTGCTGCATATCTTTCCACACCTAATTAATTTAGCTGCTGTTCATATATCTAGTGCTGCTTGGCGATTTATGCAACTGTTATAATCCTTGAAATAATTATGTTCGTCCTGGTTTCTTATCTTTGCAGTCAGCAGACTCAGCACCGCTAACTCCACATATTCCATTAACTTATTCTGCCAATCCTCTTTTGTTGGAACTGTTTTTGTCCTTCTGCATTTGTGCATAGGCTATTCTGGCTGCAGTTGTTGCATAAAGAAAAAGATTTAATGCATTCTTCGGTATCTCACCCTCTATTATACCCAAAAGGAACATCTCTGTTTTTGGGGAAAATGTCAACCTTAGCACTCCATGTGCCTTCCAAGGGTTTGGTTTCCTTGGAGCGAATTATTATTATTATTATTATTATTACTAATACCCCACCCATCTGACTGGGTTTCCCCAGCTACTTTAGGAGGCTCCCAAAATAATTAAAAGCACAATAAAACATAAGACTTTTTTTATAAAAAAAATGCAGACCCTGCACAGTTGGCCCAAAATTACCGTACTTTTCCGTGTTTAAGACTAGGTTTTTTTACTTTAAAATCAAGTCTTATACACGGATAGTGCATATGCCCATTTTCTAAATTTGGGGTCCTCAAAAGTAGGGAGCGTCTTATACATGGGTGTGTCTTACACACAGAAAAATATGGTATATGCAATTTGCAAACAAATGCGGCCGACTCTGCTCAGATGGGGGCTAACTTCTGCGAAATGGTGCAAGGGCTCCTTAAGATTTGGAGAGGACACTGACTAATCCATTTCTTTCTCACCCTTTTTCCTCAGCTTACCCTGCTGCAGAAAATATACCTTCCAACATTTCTCCAATGAAAATCGGGACATCCTAAGGAAAAGCGGGACATTCCGGGATCAAATCAGAAACCGGGACGGCTTCTGTAAATTCGGGAGTGTCCCTGGAAAACAGGGACACTTGGAGGGTCTGAAAAAAGTTCAAAGCAGCTTATTCGAGAAAAGGAAAGGCAGCCACATTGGGTTGGTTCCCAACATGGGTAGGCAAACTAAGACCCGGGCGCCGGATCCGGCCCAATCACCTTCTAAATCTGGCCTGCGACGGTCCGAGAATTAGCGTGTTTTTACATGAGTAGATTGTGTTTTAAATAAAACTAGTTGAAGTTAGCCCGTTAAAAAACGGGTGGTAGGCGAGGCGGCGCTCGCAGCGGGAGGCTCCTGCCGGAGCGAGGCGGGGGTGGGCGGAGGGAGGAGGAGCGGCAGCGGGGGAGCGAGCGAGCGAGGCGATCTGGTCGCGTGGCTCCTGCAGCGACCTGCCTACGCCGGCGGCGGTTGCAGCAGCATCCCCCCTCCGGGCAGCGCCGGCAATGTCTGCTCCGTGTTCGGCGGCGGCAGCTCGGCCTCCCGCTCCTCGATGTGCCTAAGCAGGAGGTGGCGGAGGAGGCAGCATGCGGCGCTGCCTCGCCGACACGCCCCCCTCTCCGCCCGCTCCAATCCCTGCCTCCGTGTGGGTCCCGGTCATGCGCAGTAGCGCACTTCCGTGACACACAGAACGGACGCAGGGACATAGCAAGATTATTATATAGGATGCATCTCTGGGTTATTTGTGGGGTATAGAATTCGGCGCCTGGGTGCCCTGCACCCCTTGCATAGGAATTCATTCATTCCCCCCCCAAAAAATGTAGTCTGGCCCCCCCCAAGGTCTGAGGGACAGTGGACCGGCCCCCTGCTGAAAAAGTTTGCTGACCCCTGGTTCACAAGAAAACTCCCCAAATCCCTATTAGGGCAAAGCAGAAGATTACAGCAGTGCATCTGTAGCTTGGTGTTTACAATCCTCTTTTTTAAAGATGCAATTCCTCCATGGCAAAGGGGTTCCTGGACAAGCAGTGCTGTCTTTAGCATATGCACCGCCGGGGTGCAAAGATCCGCCCAGCGCCCCCACATTTAGTTTGTCCCCCAAATTAACTTTGATTATGCTTATGTCAGACACCACGCTTACGCCTTATCTCCTGTTTACAAAAGAAGGGAGGAAAAAGAAACAAACTTTTTTATTTGTTCATTTATTTACAATACACTTATACTTAAGAATACAACACCACCACCACACTTAAACTTATAAGTATTGTCTAGGTACCTACTTAGGAGAAACATCAGTCGTGTCAAAGGTGCAGCTCAATACAATACGTAACATACCGGTAATATTTTGATGTAAGAGTTAATTTCGCGTGCACAGCGCCGTTGTGAATGACAAGCACCGTCGCTGAGTCTGACAAGCGCCACTGTTGTGAATGACAAGCGCCACCGCTGGCACAGAATGTCTTTGGTAAATGAACGCACAAAGTTGAAAGTCCTTTAGTGAAACAGTAGGTATGCATTTTGGTAATACCTAGGTATATGTGTATTTTGTTTTTCTAGCTTGATCAAAATTATTTATTCTTTCATAACAAGTAGATAGTTAAGAGCTTAGGCGGCTTCAGTGGCGGGCACCAGGCACCCCCCAGAATTCGGCGCCGGGGTGCCCCGCACCCCTTGCACCCCTGGGTAAAGACAGCCCCGTGGACAAGATTAAATGTTCATGTACCCCCCCCCCCAAAAAAAACCCCAACCACAAAGGGTAGGAGGAAGCTATTTTGTTCCTTGGGGCCATTTCTAACTTCATCAATTGTTGAGGCAAATTGGATTATCCAGGAGACAGAGGAGGAGAGGATGAGGCAAGGGGAAGACAGAGTGATGGAAAACAGCCTCTCATCTCGGCCTTGGGAAAGGTGGCCTCGATGGACTTCTTCATTAGCTGCTAAGGAGAGCGGTCTGCTGGCCCGAGAGCCTCTTCCGAGGATGCCAGGATCAGTTTGCATGAAGAACAACAGACGGCAGCGGCGGGGAAGAGTGGCTATTAAAGAGCTGGAAAATTTAATTGAGAGCCTCGCTGGAGGAAAAGCATCGCTCAGGGCCTGTTATAATTTCCCAAGCTCCTGGTTGGACTTCAGCGGCTGGGCTTGATTTCGCTGTTCACCGAGGTTGTGTCTGAAAGCTCCAGCTCTAAGCACACTTCTCCTGAGTAAGCCTCATTGAGCACCACGGACGTACTTCCCAGTAAACGTGCACATTAAGTATGAGCTGCTCTTCTGTGCTAAAAAGAGGAAATCAAGGGAAATCCGAATATCACAAGTCAAACAGCACTGATGCTCAACTCCTACTACAAGACCACCCTGATTACAGAGTAAGGGAGACACACCGCAGCTCAGTGGTAGAACACATGGGGAAGGTCCCAGGTTCTAATTTTGGCATCTCCAGTTAAATAGGATCAGGTAGCATTGGAAAAGTCAGCTGTATGAGACCATGGAGAGCCACTGCCAATTAAAGCAAACGGTACTGGAGTACTTGGTCAAATAGGCTGAACTGGTTATAAGGCAATTTCTTACTTCAAAGGTCCTCGGGTACTGAAACAGAGAAACCATTTAGTGGTGAGATATTTGGGGAGTAATCACACTAATGGCATGTTTGGAGGGGAGTGATAGACCTATGACAGATGATGAGGTAATTATGTCCCTTTCTGATCAGATGAATTCAAGAGCCAGGACTACTTTTTGAGAAGCTATTAGAGGACATTGGTAAAAAAAGAAAAATCCTTTAACCAGCTTCATTCCCTTCGCTGTCTTAATTTTTTTAAATTAAAATTTTCAACAAAAATAACAAAAACAGAAAAATAAATAACAAATACAACAACAACAAACATAGGGAAAAAATACAGAAATCCAATATCAAATCCATAAAATGGGATTCTCCGAATCCCGTTACTTCCCTCCACCCCCACCCCTGGTTCCTTAAGTTTTCTTTTCAACTGCATATTATTTCTAGTCCAAAATATTTTTAACCTTAAATTTCCTGTACTATCTCTTAAGATTGCAAGTGTTCTTAAAATCCTGCCAGTGCATTAACCTGTTTGCAGTACTTTTGTAAACACATAATAAACATTTCCCATTCTTTTTTAAATTTCTTGTCATCTTGATTTCTGAGCTTTCCAGTTAGTTTCGCCATTTCAGCATAGTCCATTAACTTGGTTTGCCCGTCTTCTTTAGTTGGGACTAATAATATTTATTCTTTGGACTAATACCGGTAGTATCTGGGCCATTCCCTTCTCAGACAGGGCTGATTGTGCTCTTATTTATTAAGAAACATTCTCCACTGCATTGTAATTAAAAAGATATATTCTAACTTCCAGGCTTGACTACCATAATGCGCTTCATGTTGGACTACCCTTGAACACAACTCAGAGCAAAAGGCAGCTGCCCACATTTTCGGCAGATGTATACAGGATGCGCTGCTATCCCTTTTGCACTGGCTGCCTCTATGCTTCCAAGCCTAATTCTAGGTCTTGTTTTGACATCTAAAGAGTCTGCCATACGTCCGGATTTTCCTGGACATTAATGGGATTTCAAAAGCGGAATTGACGCTCAGGGGGAATTTCCAAAGGCAGCGCTTTGTCCTGGATCTTTGGGGTTTGTCTAAAAAAAGCTCAACAATTAAAAAGCTCAACAACTTTCAGAGTGTCCTAGTTTTTACTTTTTGAAATATGGCAGCACTAAACCCCACATGGAGGGACGCGGGGGGCGCTGTGGTCTAAACCACTGAGCCATGGGCTTGCCGATCAGAAGGTCAGTGGTTCGAATCCCCGCGGCAGGGTGAGCTCCCGTTGCTCGGTCCCAGCTCCTGCCCACCTAGCAGTTTGAAAGCACGTCAAAGTGCAAGTAGATAAATAGGTACCCCTCCGGCGGGAAGGTAAACGGCGTTTCCGTGTGCTGCTCTGATTCGCCAGAAGTGGCCTAGTCATGCTGGCCACATGACCCAGAAGCTGCATGCCAGCTCCTTCGGCCAGTAAAGCGAGATGAGCGCCACAACCCCAGAGTCCTCCGCAACTGGACCTAACGGTCAGGGGTCCCTTTACCTTTACTAGACCCCACATACCCAAGAAACTGCCTCTCTCCCTATCAGGTATATGTACATGGGTGTCATGCATCTTTGCTCTTAGGCAGGTACTCTCCCCATATTTGTTCATACTTGCCCTGTGTTAGGATTTTGTACTACTCCAATTGGCACCACTGGAGGGCACTAAAATGTAACAAAACTTAACAAATAAAAAGTTGCAACCAGCAGCCCCAGAAGACCATCCTTTATGGATGGACTCTTTACACGCCTTAGGGCAGATATTATCAGACCGTAGTCTGTGGCCACTGGTGGACTGCATGTGCCATTCAGGTAGTCTGTGGGAAGGTTGCAGTACAATCAACAAGCCCTGTCTTTGGTTCTGCCGAAACAAAATAAAAAATAAAAAAATTCCTTCCAGTAGCACCTTAGAGACCAACTAAGTTTGTTATTGGTATGTGCTTTCTTGTGCATGCACACTTCTTCCCTTAGTTTATTCCCCCCCCCCCGACAGTAACAGAGGCCAGGGCTGGATTATCAATCATGCTTCCAGGTCCTGCTCTAGGGCCTGTGGTATTTCCAACGTGGTATTAGTGCCATTTACTTTTCTTTCTCTAAAATGGTACTTCTTAAAGAGGCACTTTTCAGTGGCCTGGCCTACTGCCATCTTCAAAATATGGGAATATATAGCCTTCAAGAAGAGATGGGTCACCCAGAACCTGTAGTTTTGTGAAATATATGTGGTGCCTTCATTACATATATTTAGGTGCCAGGTGAAACGTCCATCTTCTCCCAGGCCTTTGGCTAATTAAACAATCTATGACCTTTTTAACTGGGGGGGAGGTGTCTTGTTTTGTTATTATGTTATCTGTTTTTATGTTATTATATTGTAAACTGCCTCTTGATCCTCAGATGTAGGGCAGTGTAGAAATTTAATCAACAACAACAACAATGAAGTAAAGGATATAGCTGCATTTTGGATAATGTGTGAACATGGATTAAAAAAACCAAAACAGCTCTGGAAATGCGCAGAGTGCGTAGCCAACGGGAGTGTGAACACAGCCCAAGTGATCTGGGGGCCTGCTCAGTCTGCTGTCCTGGTACTTACTGTGGATGGCCACTTTCAAGGCAGCTCTCCCTTCTGAGAGTTCCTTATCTTTAAAAGGGACTTAGACTAGTAGACATACCAGATTCCTTGCAGGACACCTTTGGGAGAAGAAAAGGCTCAGGAGGAAATCCTTCACAAATCCGGAGTGGATCCCTAAGACGGTTGAATGGGTACACCTCCATCCGGCAACTCCTGCAGCCATGCTGGTGTGAAACATATTACTCTGCTTTCTTTTGGACCACATCAGCGAAGCCAAGAGTGGGGTATTGTCATCTGGGCAGCCCAGGACCTCCAGAAGGACTGCCCAGGCTTGCACCCCGGAAAGGCCACATCAGTGTGCTGCTAACACAGCAAAAACAAAGTGGGAGGCAGCAGTTACAAATTGCCAATCTCGGCACTGTGATTCTCCAGCAGTTTGGCGTCATCCCTGGAGATGCACTCCATTGTCTGTTGAGACAGAAGGATGCCAGCAGACTGGAGAATGCTTCAAATAGACAACTGTCATTGGCAAAGTACAAGGGTACCCTAAAATATGGAAGTGAGTGGGAGGTTAGGAAACAGTCCCGGATGCAAGAATAAGAATTGTTGCTTATTCTCCAATCTCTGAGCAGCAAGAGACTCCAGGGATGCCTGTGTTTTCCAAGGGTCAGGTTTCCTTGGAATGAAGGCCGGCGGAGACTGTGATGCCTTTAGGAAATCTTCTTCTTTCTTCTTTGGTGATCTCTCGTAGCCAAGTAAGATTGTCTTCCATAAACACGGTTTTAACAATGAGTCCGTAAGTGACTGTGGAGGCCAATTCTGGATCCACATGTCCTTCCACAGTGGGGACATCGGTTTCTGGGTGGGTGTTGATAATGGTGTGTATTTGCCAAGCATGACTTCCTCTTAGCATGTTTCTCCCTTGCGTCCTGAGTTCGAGTGTCTTCAAAGCCCATGACACCTTTGGTAAAGGCTGTTCTCCAACTGGAGCGCTCGCAGGCAAGTGTTTCCCAATTGTCAGTGTTTTTATACTACATTTTTTAAGATTGCCTTGAGACAGTCTTTAAACCTGTTTTGTTGACCACCAGCATTATGCTTTCCATTTTAAAGTTCGGAATAGAGTAGTTGCTTTGGAAGACGATAATCAGGCATCCGCACAACAGGACCAGTCAAATGAAGTTGATGTTGAAGAATCATTGCTTCAACACTGGTGATCTTTGCTTCTTCCAGTACACTGGCATTAGTTCACCTGTCTTCCCAAGTGATGTGTAAAAAATTTTTGGAGACACCGTTGATGGAATCTTTCAAGGAGTTGGAGATGGCTTTTATAAGTGGTCCATGTTTCACAAGCATACAGTAAGGTTGGTAGTGCAATAGCTTTGTAAACAAGCATTTTGGTTTCTCTGCAGATGTCCTGGTTCTCAAACACTCTGCACTTCAATTGGGAGAAAGCCGCACTTGCAGAGCTCAGGCAATGCTGGATTTCGGCATCAATGTCGGCCCTTGTGGAAAGATAACTGCCCAGGTAGGAGAAGTGATCGACATTTTCCAACGTTACACCATCACTCATGATGCACAGAGTTTCTTTAAAGCCACAAAGACCATCTATGGGCCAATAAATCATGACATATGCCCCCTACGCTCAGCAAACTGTACCACACTTCTAAAAGATAAAGAAGCTATTGCACTGCGCTGGAAAGAACATTACCAACATCTCCTGAACTGCAACTCCTCCGTAGCCTTTAGGATATATGGTTTTATTTACACATATATTCAATCTGAGCACAGGGTGGAGGGGCTCACAGCATTAATACTCCCATAGAGCTTGTGTCCCCTTTAGGTTTCCATGGAAGCCCCCAAACACAGCTTTGGGCCCAGGACAGAGCAGAGATGTCTCTTTGGATCCAGCTTCCAGCAACAGTCCAACTTCCACATGCAACTCTCACATGCCCAGCCCCATGTAGCCTGTTGTTTCTGGTCAGTTGAGTTGGGAAAGGGCCCATCAACTTGCCTCTATGGCAGCCTTATTTGTGCTTGTAAATAGCAGTACTTGGCTGCCCAGCTAAGGCCAAAGGAACTTGTTTGACTAGTTCACCAGGTTCCCTCTTACACATTCTACCCTGACAGATATAGGATTGCAGGTTTGGAAGGGGCCCGGGGGTATCATCCAGGCTTACCTTATCACCACCACCCCAAAAAACCCTATGTAGCAGAATATTAAAAGCACAGGAATTCCACATTTCACCCATAAAATGGCCTTTGTGAATGGCTGGGAAAAGCTGGACTCAAGCCCATGAACATATAGCAAAAGTCTGTGTGGGTTGGCCACTTAAGATTCTCCATCGATTGACTGAGAATTTTTCTCCCAAGAGACGGTCCGTGACTCAGTAGGATTGCTCTGTTGGAAGCCTGTGAGATCCTTGCAGTTCTGTGGTTGTTCTGCTGCCTGCTTCAATAGACACTCGTTTCCATAACAACCACATCCAGGCTTTAAAAATAGTAACTTATTTTTCATTCAGCTCGTCTCCTGCCCTTAGGACCAGGTCTATTTTTGTCCTGGTGGTTTATTTCAGGTGTCCCCCCCTCTCTCTTTCTCTCTCATCCCAAGTGAACTCTGTGGGGCCCCACCTCATGCTGAGGAGATGGGTTCACAAAGGGACAGAGTGTGTGCATTTCCTTCGTCTAGGGTTTCCACCCAGCCAGAATGATTGTACACCTCTGTATATATTTGCACCAAAGAAAGTCCTATGGGATCCAATGGGACTTATTCTGAGTAAATCTGCTTATGATGCAGCCCCTTATGACCCTTTGTGCTGCTCTGAACTCTGCACATGCTCAGAGCTGCTCAGCAGAATCTTTCAATGTGAAGATGGCAGACACACTCTTCTTCCCAGTTTTCCCTCCAATGTCTTTTCCACCTGTTTCTTCAGTGACATCTGCCACGGTTTGCGTGAACCCTGGGTGGCTGCTGGGGGTTCCCACGATGGGAACCCCAATATTTTACTGCTCTGACCAGTTTTCAGACTGCCTGCTGCTTGATAACCAGTACTGAGATCTGAAAAACCAGTAAACTCCAGATGGCTCCAGGTTTCACTCCTGCCTGAGTGGACAGATCCTGCTCTGACTCCACCCCTGCTTGCTGGCTTCCTATCTGCCTCCTTTCCTTCCTTCACAGGTTCTGTCCTCCTCTTTCTATGATTTGCAAGCTTTTACCCTAGCTCCTGTGGGTTAAACCTAGGGCTTGCTGATCAGAAGGTCGACGGTTCGAATCCCTGCGACGGGGTGAGCTCCCGTTGCTCGGTCCCAGCTCCTGCCCACCTAGCAGTTCGAAAGCACGTCAAAGTGCAAGTAGATAAATAGGTACCACTCCAGCGGGAAGGTAAACGGCGTTTCCGTGCGCTGCTCTGGTTCGCCAGAAGCAGCTTTGTCATGCTGGCCACATGACCTGGAAGCTGTACGCCGGCTCTCGGCCAATAAAGCGAGATGAGCGCCGCAACCCCAGAGTCAGACACGACTGGACCTAATGGTCAGGGGTCCCTTTACCTTTACCTTTTTACCCTAGCTCCATCCAGGAACTGCAGGTATTCAATATAATGTTGTCTCTTGACTTCACAGCACATGGTATGACTCCTAGTTCCTGACCCAGCTCCACCTGTACCTTGCTAGTTTTGACCGGATTCTGTTTCTGACTTCCCCGCTTCTGATCTGACCAAGATGATCAAGGGTCTGGAAACCAAGCCTTATGAGGAATGGTTGAGGGAGTTGGGTGCGTTTAACCTGGAAAAGAGGAGACTGAGAGAAGATATGCTGGTCATTTCAAACATCTAAGAAGTAGTCACATGGAATACGGAGCAAGATGGTTCTCTACTGCTCCAGAGGGGAGGACCAGAACCAATGGATTCAAGTTACAAGAAAGGAGTTTCCAACGAAACATTAGGAAGAATTTTCTGATGGTAAGAGCTATTTGGCAGTGGAACAGAGTCCCTTGGAAGGTTGTGGACTCTCCTTCCTTGGAGGTTTCAAAGCAGAGGTTGGATGGCCACCTGCCAGGGGTGGCCAGTTGTGATTCCTGCACAGCAGGTGGTTGGACTTCCAGCTCTACAATTCTGTGATGCTTCCCAGCTTCTGATCCAGTCCTACCTTGGACTTCTCAGCTTCTGATCTGATTCAGTCCCTGACCTCCCAGCTTCTGAGGTAGGTCCACTTTTGCCTTGCTGGCTTTCCCCCTGCTTGCTCCCATTCCAGCTCCCTTGGCCACCCAGATCCTGTTCCTATTCTCCTTGCTATGGCTTTTCCTGTAGCCCAACCTTAGCCCTATAAATGTACACACACACACACACACACACACACACACACACACACACAACCATGCACAAGCAACTGTTCTGTCCTGTAGCCCAACTGTGGAGGTATAAGATATAGATAGATAGAGAAATATTATATGTACAGACATACATATGCTATCATATACAAGCAATCATTTCGATAATCAAAATATTTTAATCTGCAAGCTATGCAAGGACCAAAGGTGTTGTTCAGTTACCCAGGAGCGGTTTTAGCAGGATGCAAGAGGTATTTCTGGGTTTAGCACTACAGGCTCACAGCCTTATTTCTGGTTCCTAGGCAGATTAGTGCCACATACCTCAGCAAAAGTGATTAAGAACACAATAATCAGAACAGCCTAATCAGCACCGCCTCTAAATGGGGTGGTTGCAGAGCTGTTGTTCTCCATTCTTATTAATTAGCAAAACACTTGTCATTAGGACAATTGAGGGGGTCAGGTGTGGGAGAGAGGGCTATTTGGGGTCTCTTTGGGTTGCTGTCAGCTTGTCCATAAAAAAATATGTTCCATATCTGTGACGTCCAGGCTTCAAAAAGATCCATATTGAGAATTCTCCAGTATTGGGCTATAAAAAGTTTTGTTAGACAACTCTGGAGTTCCTGGCAAAATGTAGGAAAGTAAAGCCATTCCAGGATCTGGCGAGACAGATTGTTTGGTGATCTGGCTTATCAACTGAAAGATTTGATCGAGAAGGGGAGACTCAGCTAGCACAGTTCAGGGTTAGGAAGAAACTGATTTCAACTAATAGTCAGCTATGATTTCCTTAACTGAGTAACGGCTTACCATGGCTCATGAGCTGCATGGTGAGGGACTCTGAAAGAGGAAAAGGTCCATGCTGCTTCCTTGGGTGGAGAATAATCAGCATCTTTCTAAGGATCCTCCCAGCTGGAGGACACAGCCCTGCCACCATCCACTGACTGAGGTGGCAGTATTAATGGCAGCACCTCTGTCCCATCAGTACTGTGAATGTCTGCAAAATAAGGTGAGGGTCCTTTAAGCAGCCAACCAGCTTCTCCAGGGAGGTGGTAACTACCAGGCTCCAGGTCTTGTCCGCCTATACAGTGGTACCTCGGGTTAAGTATGCTTCAGGTTAAGTACGCTTCAGGTTAAGAACTCCGCTAAGAACAGAAATTGTGCTCTGGCGGCGCAGCGGCAGCAGGAGGTCCCATTAGCTAAAGTGGTGCTTCAGGTTAAGAACAGTTTCAGGTTAAGAACGGACCTCCGGAACGAATTAAGTACTTAACCCGAGGTACCACTGTATTAGGCTTTGGCTGCCTCTAGCTCCTTGCTGAGACAACATCTCTCTACAGCCTTCTTAGAAGGAGAATCCTTCAGCTTTCTGCAGACTCTTGTCGCTGTCCAAGGTGCTGTTCTTACAGTATCAAAGAATTGTAGAGTTGCAAGGGACCCCAAGGGTCATTTAGTCCAACCCCCTGCAACGAAGGAATCACAACTAATCACAGCTTTCACTAGACTTCCCCTGCTTTCCCTGTGAACCTCAAGTGCCCACAGAACTGGGCACAGTGTCCCACCGCACGTGTTTGTTTAGACCAGAAGCACTTTTATTTATTCCACCATAAATACATAAGAAGGACCTGCTGGATCAAGCCAGTGGCCCATCTTGTCCAGCATCCTGTTCTCACAGTGCCCCAGTGGGAAACCTGCAAGCATGAGAGCCCTCTCCTCTCCTGCAGTTTCCAGCAACTGGCATTCAGAAGCTTTGCTGCCTCTGACCATGGAGACAGAGCATAGCCATTGTGGCTAGGAGCCATCGATAGCCTTGTACTCTGTGAATTTGTCCAATCCTCTTTTAAAGCTATCCAAGTCGTTGGCCATCACGGCCTCCTGTGGCAGCGAGTTCCGTGGTTTAATTCTAAGGGCTGGGGTTGCCATAACTGGAGCACATGGGAGAGATTATTTTCTGCTTGCTCTGAAGCTCATAAAGGAGTTTCTTCCCTGCCCTGCCGTCCCGGGTTGTTGCTGCAGCTGAATAATACTGATTCCTAAAGACACGTCCGGAAACTAAGGAGACTGTATTTAAGGTATCTCAGGGAACAGAAACCTGAAGAGTCCTCATCCCACCTGCCACAGCTACACTGAGCTGCAGCCAAGATTTCTGCTGTGGTGTTGATCAAAACGGAGAGGCATTTCGCACTGGAAATTCCTGCTCGAAAGAGCAAGTCAAGTCATGCTAGCAGGCCAGGGGAATCCAGGGCTTACATCCTGCTGTTGCCAAGAGTTAAATTAATTGGAAGTCTTAACGGTGTGCTTAACACTCAACACAGAACTGCACCGCAAAAACCAACATAAGATTTAGTGTCATTAAGGAACTCTGCAGGGAAGAAGGAGGTCATGTTGGTAGAAGAGTAGCCAAAGGACCAGGGTTTTTAAAAATAATAATAATAACAACAAGTGCAGCATTAAGAAAGCTGCTGTTGCTGCTCAGGGCGTCTTATCAGAACACTGCTGGCTGCCTTGTACTGAATCTTGGGCTGTTGCTCCTTTGAACTCTATATTGATTACACTGACAAGCAGCACTTCTCCAGGGTTTCCGGCAGGGCCTTTGTGAAGATGCTAATATGGTGCATTTTTATGTTATTTTTCACAAATAAAAGTGTATTTATACTCACTTCCCCCTTATTTAGGTTTAAGTTTTCACTGATCTTAACCATTTAAACATTTAAATAGTTGTCCCCAACCATGATTTTAACCTTTTACTCCTTTCGCCAATCCCTTTGAGGTTCTTTACAATCAAGCTGTATATGCATTTTATGAAATAAAATAACTTACAAACCAGATACGTTTTTGTATTCCGTTCTTAGTTGGAGAGCCCCATCACAAGATTAGGAAGCGCATATTTGCAGGATTGCTGCGGGTCTCTCCCTCCCTGTACTGTTTTGGACTGCAATTTATTGCTGTTGTTGGCAAATTAGGTGAGCCGGATTCCTCCCCACCCCCTTGCTCAAGTAGGAACTCAGACCAACAAAGCATTAACAGTGCACCCCTGAAGGAAAAAAGGTAGGGACACAGGATGATTTGCAAGGGATCAAAAACTAGGGACTGTCTGCGCTAAAGAGCAACTATTGGAGCCTATGTGATCTGCAGTCCTGTTTTCCTGTGAGAGCAGAAGCCCTCGCCTGGGAAAGTGGCTGCTGTCGAATGTGCCAGAGAAAGCTGACCTGTTTTTGTTGTTTTTTTGTTTTGCTGAATGAATGGAAACGGCTTTCTCCTCCTCTCCTCTCACCACTATGTTCTCAGCCATTCTGTATTGTGCTGTTTTTTCCGGGATGGATCACGCACTGCTGAGCAGCCTGGAAGGAGGCTGAGAGAGCCAGGCTGTATTGCTCCCAGAAGTGATGGATCCAAAAAAAAAGGGGGGGGGGAGGAAGCTCTCTGAGCTTCATACCTGAATGCTTTGCTTCACAGCCCACCCTTGGAAGGGTACTGGAGCAAAAGGAGAGAGCAAGCTGGAGTGCCAAACCTCCAGTGGATTCAACTGGAATGCATCCACCGCTCTGTAAGGGCAGAATATAAGCTGGCGGGTAAAGACAGGATAGAGGAAATGTTGCTTCAGTGCAGAACTATGAGCATTCTGCACTCTGGTGCTCAGGCCAGGGGGGTGGTTTTTTGGAAGTAGGCAGGAAAACTGGGTCCAAATGCCCTCACTAGGCCCCATCTTCCCTTGGAGGAAAGGCAGATATAAATGTACTACTACTACCGTACTACTAGTAGTAATAGCAGTAATAATTTTATTACTTATACCCCGCCAACCTGGCTGGGTTGCCCCAGCCACTCTAATACTATAAAATTTAAAAGATGCACGTGTGACGAAGGTAAATAAACAATCAATGGATACTGCACAAGCTTTTAAGGCTTTCTGGTGCATTGTCCACATCGGTGAAAACCATGTCAAATCCAGAACAGCCAGAATTTCAGAGAGTTGCAAAGAGGCCTTGCAATTCCT